>JAQIXS010004307.1:0-15510 GCA_034700785.1 Rossiulus vilnensis
AATTTATGAAATATTTACAAATAGTTTATAAATTATTTTCTGCAGAAAACATCTTCAAATGTCTTCTTTTTTCTTTAAATAAATGACATTATTTTAAATTTTTTTTCATTCGAAAAATTATTTAAAAAATTTTCTTTGTTGAAAAATATACCTGCTTTCAAAAAATATATTTGAAAGGCATATTTACAAATATTATACAAAAATATACGTGACAATATTCATCATTTATAAACTATATTTGAAAATATCTTTTAATAAAATATTTTGGAATAAAAATACATATTTAAAATACATCCTTGATTTGTTAGTAAAACGAAAATATCTTTCTATAAAAAAATGCAGAAAACATCCTGAATTCGTAAACGTATTCGCAAACAAATTTTGCACTAGTTTCCCAGGAGCTTTAATCGTGAAAACTACGTATTTCATATTGTCAAAGCAGAACATAATCATTACAAGCCGACTAGCCTGTTCATAAATATCGGTGTTTATCATCTAACTTAGGATGCCTTAAGACGAAAGGCAATTATGATTAAGAGAAAAATCCATCAAGATTGTAGGCTACGTCTTTAGGAATGTTTGACAACAAGAGTTAAAATGTGGATACAATCGCTGCTATTGCCTATAAGCTATTATCTGCCCACGACGGGAATACGCGAGCGACTTTTTTTGTGGGTTGCAAAGACAAATAACCTTATTTATAACCCGAAGTAAGACTCATGAAGTGCAAATCTTCACTTGATTAACTTAGCAATCTATTGCACGGTGGCGGAAGAAAAGAGCAAATAAGGTCGAGTCAAGGCTATGCAGTAGACCTGCCTACATGCACATGGCAAATGTAAGATCTGTGTTAACTCATAAGAGCAGCTAAGCAACGTTGCTTTGATTAAATCAAGGCGTAAGAGCGAACTAGCAATTATTATCAAACCAATAGATAGTGACAAGCTCATTGCAGAACAGTTACAGAGCTACGGAATGCTCACAGCTCTCTATAATTAATGCGCCAAATTACTAGGGCCTTAAATTGCACTTTTGAAACATGAAAGGAGATTAATAATGTGACATCGGAATTAAAGCGTCCACCGGATCTTGAATCCGGTCGTTTCTTGCTTTCGAATTACTCACAATTTAAAACAACAAGAAAATTCAGTAAATAACATGGTCAATATAAACGTGGAAGTAAATGTTAAATTTATTTACTTCCAAGAAAATTAAATCTTAATGTTGTACTCTCTGATGCTGTTATAATTAATTAATATTAATTATTGTGGTAATGCGGAAGTAAGCAATACTATCATTATTATGAAATTAATAATTGACGTTAGTTAAATATTTAAGAAAGATTTTAATATTAAACATCAATCTTTTTTAAATTACTTTCTTGATTTATATTCATAAAACAACAACAAAAATGTTTTTCTTAGACATAAAAGCTTTGATCGCAAAGTGCATATTGCTTTTATTGTTTTCAAAAAAATAAAGTTTTAAGACGAAAAAATTTAAAATTATATAGAAGCACAATAAATGGATATTCTACAAGCATATTAATTTTGCTAAGGAATATCAATTGTTTTCAGTAAAATTTCAGAAAAAGCAATAAATTATCGATACATAATTCTAAAATACATGCATATTTAAATTTTTTTATCGTCTGTTCCCCAAATAAGTAATTAATAATCTTCATTTTATTAAGTTATCATTATTAAAACTTCTGCATGAAATTTCCCAAACCATGAAAAAGTCAATACTGGTCACGTGAACACCATCTAATTTATTAAATCTTACTTAATTCTCTAGAAAGGCCAAATAATATCGAATTTGTCACTAGATCTTGAAAGGTTTGCAATATAAGCTGAAATTTATATAATAATATAATAAGCCCCACGTCCCAATTTATGTAAACGGGAGCTTAAAATCAATATATTCTAAGCACCTGGGAGATAAATAATACCAGGTTAAGACAAATTACTCGAAATATACTCATAAATGTATTTTTAATATCCTCATAAAGCAACATTTCCACCCTTAACGGAGATTTAAAATTAGCATAGCCAAATTTAACAATACTGAACATTTGGTTCAAAATCTGCATAGCGATTCATGTATAATGAACCTCAAGTTAAGTGAATGCTTATTCTAACATTTAATTAAAACGTTTACATTTCTGTGTTTTCGTTGTTGCAGCCATTCAAAGCAACACGAATTACTCGTATAAACTGCATGCAATGCAATATCCATTAATTTATTAAATGATACGTTATTTAAAATGACCTCCAACATTCGATCCTTAATGTTTTACTAACTTCTCAGTGTATTTTTTAAAAATAAAATCTGCCATGATAAAGCATCTAAAATAATAAATATAAAAGTAGTTTGCGCAAAATAATATAAATACCCACACACAGTGCACGATCAAAGATTTTTCTATTTTTTTTTAAAACAAAATATATGCGCACTATTCCATCGCACTATTCGTGATTCGACGTCACTTGTTTCTCACTTAAGAATTAGTGTTTCGATTCTCATCTGCGTGAAAACACGCAAAACGGTGGCTTTTGAACCCCGGAGCTATTTTGGTACAGTTTTTAAAATTTAATGCATTTACCGAGTGAGCGTAGGAGATTTTTTACACTCCGTTGTCATGGCAACAGGCATTTCTGGCTTGAAACCACGCGGGCACCTTTTGTATCTGTCATTTGAAACGTACATGTGGGTAACATTTACGGCATCATTGAAAAAAGGTAGAAGAATAAAAAAACAAAAATAGATACACCGTTTATGGTTTTTGGGGTTTTGACAATATTTGCAAGCGAATGCTGGGATAATACCTCAATAATCGGCCACGAACATGTTCCCTTTTCTATCACCCTTCAGCTCTTCTAACTGTTAAAATTTTTTAATTTTACTTAAGTGTAAAATCTGGGTTAAAAGGATTGACCCCCCCTTTTGTCCTATACTGTTAGAGTAGTTGGACTATTTAGAGCAACTGGTTTGTATGAATATGTGCCCAATTTTCAATTACAGGTGCCATACAAATGGTAGTTGAAAAAATGCTTTTTGATACAAGTAAAATACTGCTTAGGATGCTACTTTTTGTATGTCCACCACCTAGAACAATGCAATTCTTAACTGTCATAGCAATACGATGTCATCATGTCATAGGTTTAAGCTCTGCGTGCATGAAATCTGCATGCACTACAAGTATCATCTTTAATAAATCATTAATAAATGCAATCAATAAATTAGTTGTTTTTCATAAATACCATCTGCAAGGTATTTTTAAGGGTAACAACGCATGTTTATTTATATGAACGTTTTTACTCGAAATAGTCTTTGTTATCACCTGCTAAAATATTCACTATTTCTTCCAAATCCTTACAATTTTTATAACTGTATTATTTTTTAAAATTAACTATTATTAGATTTTTTTTAAAAATGTTTCATTCCTTGTGGCTAAAAAGGTTTCTGCAATGATTTTCACAAGGAGGATCTTCTTGACACTTTAAAATACGACATGCAGTAGACCACCAGTGGTAATCCAGGCCCAAAGCCAAGATAGTAAACTTCACAATTTCCATTCCATGGTCGTTCCAGGTCATTACAGTTGTAACATTTGGAGACGATTCCCAGAAGACGCCAAAATCAGTGACTGCAAAATTAAATTCAGCGGAAAAAAACAGCATAAAAGGCATAAAAATACAAAAAGTACTATCCTTTCGCAAGCGCCATCTATGATGAATTCTGCACAACAAGGCAGTCCAATGCTAATAATAAAGGACAAAAGGGGGTAAGAGACTAAAATTCGACTGGGTGATAGACGTCCTTCGTGGACGGCCCTAACTGACCACCAAACTAACCGACACATTTCAACGTTGATCATGTTAAAGTGACCGCAACGTTTTGAGTGGGAAAAAATACGTCTCGGCAATATGTTGAAGTCAGCTGATAAATGGCAACCATTTCCTCTTTACGATTTATTCAGACCTCGTTGTGATGTCTTTCATTTTCATTTTGTAAAAGCTCGCAAAAATAGCGAAATCTTCACCCAATAGTAGCTTCGCAATTTTTTTTATACATGCGAAAAGCTCGGCGTCTAATTTGGATCCGTGCATGACTTGAATGTCAAAATCGCGTTTAATAGTGAGCGCAGTAAACTTTTAAAATTTGATTTCGCCTTGAGCATAAATTTGGTGAAAATCTCGAGGATGTGTTTACGATGCACGAATAAAATTAAGCTAGAAAAATCTGCCAGGGCCATCTAGCGACCGTTTAGACAAATGGAATGAAATTAAAATAAAAAGTGCCAACCAGAAGGTGGTAAGTACCCCAACGTCAAAATATATTTTCAGCTCAATGCATTGTAAGCGCCATTCCAAACCTTGTATATTTGTGATAAAGTAATTGGGACACCCCTTAGGGCCCTGGGGATTAAAAATTAACTGTGCCACCAATACAACTAAAATGAAGTCAATACCTGACTATTCCTTAATTAGATGAAAAGCGCAGAAAAATATCTGAGCGCTAAAAATTGCAGATCTCCAAGGGATAAATGATAAATATCACTAAATTAAAAAGAGTTGTGCACAAGGGAAAGGGATTTAGGGATAAAATCTTGCCCTCCTGGAAAACAAAATGCGAACATTACCGTAGAAACCACCAAAAATTCGTGGAATTTTGACGAGAATAAATGCTATTTAATTTTGGGCCTATAATATCATGCCAGTGTGACCGAAACAAACATTTCGGAAGCATGTTTGTGAAACCGTTCTTGTTCTTGTTTTCGATTTGTTTTCTGTGTTTGGTGTGCACCGTATGAACTTGTTGTCGTTTGAAGGAAATCAGATTAGGGCTATCTATATTTTTCTATCAATTCTACTATTCAGTTTATTCCCTCTTCTGAAAAGTTGCTTTTTAGACCCTTAGTAAGTTATGATTTGTCACTCTTCAAATGAACGCTCTTTTCGATGTACTTTAAAGTAATTTTCATCATTAAATGTAAATCTTTCTCCAATATTAGGTTTTCCAATAAAGTCACGGATGAAAATCGGAAATATTACAAAAATGAACGCGTTAAACGAATTCGAATTGAATGTAAATGAAAATCGGTTTTTTAATGAAATCATATTTTGCCATTATTTAAATGGCATTTTGTTCCTTAAAATACTTTAAGTTGAACCTTGCATACGTGAGTATTACCACTGGTTAGGCAACCTTTTTATTTTGATATATGAAAAGAAAAAATGACGATTTCATCGTAACTTATGGTTTATTTGAAAAGTTAAACTAGATTTCATTGCTTGGAATTACAAAAACATATTAATGAAAATGAAAATACAGCTATGTGCAGTTTGTGCACATCAATGTGGAATGCAATGTAGCCAACATCAATTAAAGCAAATATACTTTAAATAATTAACATAAACAAATGTTAATGGATGGTATAATAAATAATTACAATGTGACATGCTGTACATTGCTATGGTATTGTTTCGAAATGTAATATGTTTAGATTATTCCCACTTTTCAGAAACTTTGTATTTCTTATAAATAATAACAGGTAAAATAAAATATGATAAATAAATTTTAACTGGATGGTGAAGGATTTAAAAAAAATTCAGAAAGGTGAATGGACTAGCATTTTCAAAATGTGCATTGATATCGGTAAAAATTTCAATTGATTCCTTTCAATTTTTCCACTGTGATTTTTCTGGGAATTTTTACGTTACTCTTAGATGGCTTTTGAGGCGCTTTAATCGATATAAGAAGCATAAACTTGATTTGAATCCATTCCAATTAAGACGAGCTTTCTTATCTTTTGCCATTTTTTTCGGTTTGCGCCAACCTACTTCTTGAATCTTCTGTTCTCGGATTTATCAAAAAAATTCTTAGATTTACTTAAAGGCGCAGAGAAATCCATTCACTCCAGAGTACATTACTGCGAATCCTAAAGGACAGAAAAGGGACTTGGAAGCAATAAAAAGGACTTGAAAAGAGCAAAAAACTGCAACTTAAAGCGAACATCCTTGGAGCTTTCTGCGAATTTTAAGGAGACTATTCAAGTCTTTTTTTATCCCAAAATTTACTGAATTTTGAAATAGCTGTAAAATCCTGAAAAGATCTTAAAACACTAGCTCCAACTGTATTCTCCATCAATCATTTGGTTTAAAATGTAAAAAAAATGAAAACATCTATAGAGCATTAACCAAGATGAAAGAAATACGAACTAATGACTAATAAAAAATAAAAAGGGTATATCTAGAGACCATTTTTATTTTCACTTTGCATTTCAATGTATTTGCAAGGATAAAGATAGAGCAATTTCTCTTTTTTTTCTACGTAAAAATGTAAGGGTAATTGTATACATTTTTTTTAAAAAATCAGTTTCAGTTTGTTTTACTGTAACTCAAAAATGTATTGCAATATTCAACTTGTACATGCATGTAATATGTTTTATATCAGTTTATACTGCAAGTTAGAAATTCGGACAAGGAACTGAAAACTATCTGTCTAAATTTGGCGCTCTATGACGTGGAAATAATGTCATTTAATCGATAGGTATTATCGCATTGCAATCTATCCAAAATAATGCATTTTAAACGCATTATGGCAAACTGAGAAGGAAATGCAATTATTTTTAACGTAAAGTTCAAAGGTTAATTTGTATATAATTTGATTTGTTTACAAAATAATATTTCATATTTTTATATGCACTAATTATGCAGTGATAAATTAATTTAAAAGATAATTACTTTATAATAAATCATGGGAGGGAATTGTTATACTTTATGCGGAAGTCGAAACTTGGTGGCAATCACCGAATAATATTGGGTTGATTGATTACACCCCTTTATCACATGGCATATCACTTGCTGCTAGTTGGTCCAAGTTACATATTTTTTATTTGTAGTTTTTTATTTTAAAATTTTCAGCTTTTACCATTTTTTGAATAGATTTAGCTAAATCTGATTTTTATAAAAAATAAATTAAGTCAAAGATCGAAATATGTGAAAATGCTTATAACAGCAGTAATTAAGATTAACTTTCCCGCAGTTTTCGTTTTTTCCAAATTACGTTTTCCTTGAACTAATGGTCTTCACAGACCATATATTAATTAAGCAGATCGCTAGATTTTTAATTTTACAAAATAAGGTAATAGTGCGATTCTTTTGAAAAAATCGTCCTTACGTTGAGAGCCAAAACTAATATTAGGGCAGAAAACCTGGTTTCCAAACCATTCATCAGGCAAGGCAAGAAAAATACATCAAATAAGACCGTGGTATTTCCAGTTGAAAGATATCAGTTTCTCAATTGAAATGATATTCAATATACATGTTGCCAACGTACGAAATTTGAAAGAAATAAGTCAGCAAAGTTAAAGTACCCCGCAAGCTTCATGTTATTTTCATCATTTTTTTCATCATCATATTGAATTTAAAGAAGACATGCAGTAAACTAGTTGAAAAAATGATATTGAGGCTGCGGATTTAGTTCATATGGATGAGGCTTGAAGGACTGCATTCATTCAAGGTAGACTAAGAAATTTCAGGTTTGTTCGCCAAAGGAAAACGTATATTATATTTGGAAATAAATGTACATTGTGGCCATGCGCGTGGACGCTGAAATTCTACTTCTGGCAAAACTCTGAATATGAAATGATTTGTAAGTTAGGAAAAAAATTAATTTATTTCACTAGTTATAAATAAGCATGATTAATTTAAACAGCATTAAAACACTTGCATTGACAATCTTTTCTAAATACACAAATTCCATCAGATAAATTTTCAAATAAAATATAACAAGAGAATTTTAAATTAAATGTTTGAATTGATGATTAAGATATCTGTGATATGTTAAATTTTACTTAAATTCAGGTTACTACAGGCAAGGCTTGCAATCTAATGACGTAAGTTTAGGAAATACAGTACAATACAGTAATTGCTAAATAATTAAAAGAAAATGAACTGAGACGTTATACGGTAAATAATTAATTGTAGCTTGAACACATTTGATTCTACATCTAAGTTCTATTGTTATTACAATAGAAATTGCAATTAATATTTCATTGCTTTTTCTCTAAACATGTACGTGGTTTTCGAGGTATTTTACACAAAAGCAACATTTTGAATATGGATTGCTTTGTAAGTCCAGACAACCAATTAAAAGAGTGACGAAATAAATTTAGTTAGCATTACTAGTTAATATTAATCACTATTAATTCAGACAATATAAAAATACTAGCAATGGTGAAATTTTCGAAATGTATTTACTTTTTGACAGTTAAATTTATCGTAACTGCTTAATTTGATTTGACGGTGGGTCACAAGTATACGTTTTAAATAAAGGCTACTATCAAAATAATTTTGCATGAAGAACATTTTTCAACTTTGTTAACGAAGGATGATTTTGAATTAAATTTGATAAGAATAAGGAGAAAAGATAAAAATATAAGGATATTTGGATTTTGATAAATATTCTTAAAAGCCATGCTTCTACAAACGAGACTTTACAATGAAACGATTCATATCGGTCAGGTAACGTTTGATGACACTGCATGTATTTGTCTTTCAAAATCTAACACGACCTTGTGTCAATCTGCAAGAACAGTTTCTCATATTTAATAAAAGGGAGCGAATATAAGAAACGCCAAAATCTTGTAAAGTAAAAATGAGATTTGTGTGGCTAATTTAATCGAAGAGCCAAGATGAACCCATCTCAATTTGATCTCATAATTAGTTTTAAGGCTATATTACAAAGCGTGATTTCTCTCTCTCTTTCTCCTTCATCAGGGGGTTTCAAGTGGAAAATAGAATGTCCTAAGAACTGACTTCAAAGAGAATGTGCCTTAGGGGAGGGTTGAGGGAGAGGCAAAATCATGCTTAATCTGGCATCAATTTTAAGTAGACTTTCGTGTTATTGTAATTTAATTAGTTTTAATCTTGGGGTCGCGAGGGGGGAGAAGACCAGAAACAGCCTTTAGGTTCCATTCGCAAATTGCAAATTTTAATGTACAAGAGTACATTAGTAATTGAACTTCAAGTCTTATAAGAAGACGCTTGGCGCCATCACCGAGTGGAATCATCATGGGGTGCCATTGATACTCATCAAAGATCGACAATCTTCTACCTATTCATCCTGAATGATTTCTGTTCGCTAGCTTCATATGCATTACATTTAAAGTTTTGAACATTGCATATGCAAGGCTATTAGTACCCATTAGTTTTTTGTGCTACAAATAGTTTCCAAGACATCATGTTGCTTTGAAAACCAAATACATGTAGCTGGAGCAAAGGGAAAGTGTATTCAGCATGTTATATTGGATTATAATTTCCCCAATGACATAATTAGATCTTGAAAAACCCGTAGGCCATTTTTTATATTACGTTACCCTTAACTTTAAAATTGCCCTTAGCAAATATGTTGAAATATGCTTTTCTAATATAAGTAGCAAAATATGTTTTTCAAATAAGATTAAAATTACAAAAGTTGCAGAAAATGACAAAATGTTTTGCATTTTTGGTTTAAACTTTGTAATTTTACATATTACATAAGCATTTAATCAACATCTGCAATCACAATGCAACATTGGACATCTCCTTGAATGATATTGCCTATTAATGTCATAAATTAAAACGTACGGTTGTAACTTGCAAATAAATTAAGATGCTAAGAACTTAAAAGTGTTTGCACGCAACATGCCCGCATTCATACAGTGCTCTGGTCATTGAAAATATCAGCGGGGCATCCTCTTTAACGAGACTCTATAAATAGCCAACGGTCAGCAAGATTTTAATTTCGCACGCAGGATTTCCGAGCACCATTGATACAAACGGCACAAATGATCGTTTACGTTAATCGCATAATTTCGAGACAAATTCGGTCTGACCCGCGCTTAAACGTCATTACCACATCCGGTCTATGCCAGTAGCATATCGCGTTGCCTTTTAATGGCATAATTATTACGATTATACGTGTAGCGTAAAACCGAGGAAGCAAACCTAGCTAGTACCAGTATTTTGCAGGAAAGTTTAAATAGACCACGGCAAACACTGCAAGCACAATTGCAATGCAGTGAAGCTAAACTCATACCGAGGCAAATTGTGCTAGCATATGTGTATAGCAGTGAAGCCAATATATCAAAGTGGCATAGTTTTAAATTTTCAATAAATTCGTGGAATAGCATTTCAGACATTATTAATAACAATAAGTATTTATGATTATTAAATTCCATCATTATGGTTACCTATAGTACTACATATAGTAAAGGTTATGCTATTTAAAATGGATGCAATCAGACTCCAACTGAAAAATCCTTAAATTTGTAACTCTTCCTAAGCATTTAGAATTCCTTTAAAGGTCAACTCGTTAAACGAATTTATGCCTTTAAATTTTTTTGGTAGGTTTTTCTATATACCTCGTGGCCTATCTACTTTATGTATGCATCTTATTAGGGTCTCTGTGGCATTGTCATAACAAGAAACTTCAACCTGCTTTCAGCCCACCAGACAGCTATAATTCAATGAATTTCTGGTATTTCGAGTATCTAGAGGTATTTTTTGCTTTTCTATATTTTGCCAGAGAACAATTTAAACTTCCTTACATAGTAGTAACTTCTTATCTGTCCTCACAAAAAATTCCTTTGGGATTCTCGTATGTGCATTATTTTGAGCACGTTTTCTCAAAGTTTTTTTTAACAAAGTATATTATAATCAGTAACTTTTCTCAAAGTTTTTTTTAACAAAGTATGCTACAATCAGCACAGGTCAATGATCTCGACTTAAGCTATAGAAGCAAATTTAGACATCTTAAATAAAAGGGGTCATCGACATACGTGCACCGTGTACATTAGTCCTTTTAAATCTAATTTTTCTCTTTCTAAATTTGCATTAATAATTGCACGCTGAATACAAATTGTAAAAATATATCAGGTTATGAAATATATTCTATACTTACTAAAAATGTTGAAGTCATTTAAATGCAGTATTATTAAACTTTACGCCATTTGATTTGGAAAGATGGAACTAGGGACATTATTCCATCGGCTTTTGATCTTTTTACAGATGACGTCCTTTTTGTCCAAATAAATAATCTATGATTAATCAATCATAAATGTTTAAAACACTACGCCTAATCATTCTCACCACAACGTTCTATGTATGCGTCGACTTTGGTTGCTCAAAAAACTGTCCAAATTCTTGTGAGTTATCTGGCTCCAAGAACGCCCAGCACATTGCTTTAAAGTGGACGAAAAAGAGATTATTTTCATGCAGCTCCCAAATCATCTGAGATTTTAATAAGATTTGTCGTCTTATTAGGGCAGAAATGTGCGCAGTGGCGATGACAAAAGTCCAAAGGGCGTTAACAATCCGGTCACGAACAGAGGAGGAGAGGAAGACTCCATTAAGGTCCATCGCTATTAATCCGAGTGGACAGTGGTCAGCAGGGGGCCCTGCAGCGACCTAAATGGTTTATTCTCTCATTGATTTTCAAAGGCAAGGAGCTGATCGATGGGGACGCCCCCTCGCTTTCAGAGCCCGGATGAGGAGTCCCCTGAAAAACGTGCTTCCGGTCCCCTCTCCTCATCCTTTAAGGCATTTACATGACGTTTACACGTTTTAATACGTCGCTTCCAATTTTGAGCCAAAGCGCCGTAGAGAGGGCGCATCGTCAAATCGATGAAGACCGGGCTTTCGTGAGGTGCCCTCGTCCCTGTTTTTCAACTTGTTTTTTCAGTTTTTCAGTCTACAAAAACGCATTTCGCTGAATTGGCCAGGGGGCAAAAGTTGGATTTGGAGGCAGCATTGAAAGCCCATTTAGACATGGCTTCAGAAAAAAGAGTTGAAAAGAAAAGCTTATTTTTGGTACGTGCCAAACATGATGAAAGTTTTATTATTGACAGCTCTCAGAAATCTAACGTGTGGAAATGGACACATTTTCGATCTCTCAAATGGGCTTTGCAGTGCGTTACTTCGTAGCTCAAAAAGCCAACATCTTCAAACATTTTCTAAATGTACGATCCCAAAAATATTTTTGAACGTTAAAGACATGACATCATTATATTCTTTATATAGCAGTACATTTTTAACTTATTTTTTGTTTTTTGTAGGGCTCATAAATGAAAAAACAACTGATTACAGAAAGTCTGTAATCTTTTTCTCTGTCAACCTGAAAACGTTTTTGAATGCAGCTGAATTTTTTATTATACTTTCCAGGCCATTAAAGTTTTTCTAATGGGCACCCATTTGCTTTTGTTTTTGATAGGGTCTTATCTATATAAAAAAATTAGGATATTGATTGCAGGGCATCCCACAATTTCTTTAAATTTAAAATCACATGACTTGTCCGCGTTGTTGATTGTCAATATAATAACTTCTAAAGTTAACTGAATTGGATGAATTTAAAACGTTTACCGATCTTTATAAAAATTTTAAATATTTATTGACATTTTGTGCAACAAAATTTATAACTTTCAATGACTTATTCAAGAATTTGGAACATTCAATTACCTTTAAGTAAATTGTAAACATATAATGGCATTATTGTTTCTAAAAATAACTATTTTAAGATTAGATTTTTAATGATCAACAGACACTCCGATAAGAATATGTTAATGTGGATGTCATAAAACAATGTTTTAAAATAAATACATTTATAATATTTGATTATCTGTATTTTGCACTTCGGCACAATAAAACAGTTATTAAAATAATTAAAAATCAAATTAAAAGAAAATCCTCTCCAAAAAAATTGTATTTTTTGTGTGCAAAACTTTACTTTCTTTCTTAATCTAACATATACCTTCTACATATACTAAAATATGCAGTGTACTTTCTACAGGTGTTATATCTTACAGTACTTTAAAATATCATGATCAAAATCCAATTTTTAATTCATTTTTAATGGCATGGAACAATTTGAAATACAACAACCTTGCTTTGATTAGGTTTACGACCTTTCAATACCCTAACCAGGTATGATTAAACTAAATATTTTGAAATTTCACATATTTTTCATTTTCCCAAAAGCTTTAACTTCTTTAAAATGAGAGTATTCCAGGAGTTTCTTTAGGGATCCTTCCAAAAAGTGTTAATCTGCATAACACATTCAAGACCCCATGGCGTATTACTTTTGAGTGATGTTTCCGCTCCAGGGGGCGCCTACATCGCCTCTAAATGCCTTCACAGAAGCCCCTGATTTAGGCTTACATAAAAAGCAAGTGTCGTCGATGATTTCTCGCCCAATTTTATAGCCCAGAGATTTTAAATCCATTTTCGTGTGAGGAAACAAAATGTTTCATCTCGAAGAAAGTGTCTATAAAAAGGAGTTAGTCGGGCGCACTGAAGTAAATATTGGCAGCTTTTAAGACCGTTTTGGGAAGAAATATATACATGTATTTAAAGAGTGACAGGTCAACTATCGATCGCCACTAGGGGAACTGCTATTTGAAAAAGTGATCAATAACGTTCGGCTAAAGGATTTTAAATGACTGAAAAATGCAAAAACAAGCCTTCCTTATGCGGCCCATATTATTAACGGTTTGAATACCTGAGGGTATCGAGGAGATAACGGCTCAGAAAACGATGTTTATAAATTTTCTATTTGAGAAAAAATGTTGATGTGCAAAAACAATCTATAAAACAATGCACAAGATTTCGAAGTAAACGCTGGGGTGACACCAGCAAATGCGCATTTCAAACAAGTATTTGTTTTGTGCAGCAAATCCATAAAAATGCACGAAAAAGTTCGATTTATATATTAAAGTTGCTTATTTAAATTTATAAAATTGTAAAATATTCTACGAAAGATAAAATGAGATTTTCCATGAAACAATCGAAAAACATACGTTTATGGAAGTATTTACATGAAATTGAGATTGAATCTTTCTACAATTACAATTTTTTAATTTTAGATCCTGCTATGGATATTTTTTGGTTTATTTGCTCTTATTTGGAAAATGATCAAATATATTTAATTGTAGCATTAAATCAAAAATATATTGTATTTCTTGTATGTCATTTTAGGAAATGAAACAACACATTAAGCACATGAAACAGGAAATTAAACTGATAACCAATCCATCCACCAAGACAGCAACAGGCGTAAAGACACAAACATGTTAAATTTAAACCAATTTCGAAATTTGTATTTATAATAATAATTAACTCACAAACCTTGAAAAATCGGTGAATTTACTACAACATGAGTACATTTTTAATGACAATTTCCCGCAGGCATTCGTTTTACCATCACATCTTTTCTGTACCATAGTTGGGATGCACCCTGTACAGTTACATCTCCAAGAAAAATTCAAGCGAATTAAATTAAGGACGAGAGCCATTCTCGATGCATGATCGCATAAAATATAATAAACCCCAATTACGTCTTTCTGAAACGTTTTAAACGCGTTTCTTGAAAACTTATGACCAACAGACAGGGCGAGCTGCTAGTAAATTGAACGCAAAAATAGGCCCATGGCTTATTTATGGATTACGCCAAGAATCGCTGATCAACTCGTAACACGAAGCCGTAAAAGTTAAACAGTAATTGTGGCTTAATAGGATCCAGAATAATGTTAGAGCTTGCTTTTATCGCGCATATACACATTCAGTTGTTGTGTTCATGCGGTTGAAATTCAATTGAAACACGTGTAATATCAGGCCCATAGAAAACAAACATTACGAAGCAAATGTTCGTTCATTTGGCTCAAATAGATCGGTTATGAGTAGCTGGGAGGGGATTAATGATACGCCGCTTATATAGTTGTTTCAACAAAAAAAGGCGCAGGTTGAGGAGGGCTTCGATCTCCCTCTTTAATAGCCTTCGACTTATCTATTATTGATTGCATTGCCAGCTTCACTGCATGCGAGGATCAGAAATCGTCTTAATTATTGCATCCAGTGAAGATGAATGACCCAAATGATACAAAAATCTATACCAGCTGAATCATGGGGACGTCTTCTATCTCATATAAACCATTTTGACAGACCAAACAAGTGGTTAGGGGCAGTCCAAAAAGAATGCCCATCAAATAATCTACTTGTACCTCCTATCAACCAATAATTCATAAAATCAGACAATATAAATAAAAATTTCCCAATCAACATTTTCTTAAACAAAAAATGGTTGCCGTAAAATTCTACCATTTGCTTTTTTCATGAATGTATGCGCATTAACTTAATTGAAATACATGTAAGTCTATTTACTGTGCTTTGTGTGGAATCGCATTTTATGTGCAGAATAACAAAACTGTAAGAAAAGTTTATGTTTATTTACATTAAAACAAGCAAACTTATTCTTATAAATTTGATAAACTGATTTTTTATGCTTGCCTTGAGAACTAAAAGTATGGCTTTTATTTTATTTTTAGATAAATGTTCGCCATTTATCTTCCTTAAACTTTTCGTTTTTTGTGGAAATAGAAACTTTATTTATTTAAAAAAAATGGTTGTTTTTTTGGCAAATGAGGGCTATTTCGGAATGACAATTGCGTTTAATAAATTAATTGATCGCGAC
>JAQIXS010004308.1:0-15509 GCA_034700785.1 Rossiulus vilnensis
TCATCTTAAATGAAGACGCCATTTTAAATTTAAGACATGAAATATGTCTATTATTAAGACTGTCGATTTACAGTGTAGGCTTTTTAAGCAGAGCAGGTGGTCGATTTGATAGGTTTCACTGCACTTCATTTTTGTTGTTGAAATACATGTACACATGTAGTTATTAAATACATGTATGATTACATAATTATAATTGTCTGATATTTAATATCTTAACTGATCAAAAAACTCGTTAGTTTTAGTGTAATTATTAACTTGGAGCAATCTTAATTATTTTATTTTAGATTTTGTGTAACCTGTTCAAATATGTTTTTGTTGCATGTCTATGTACCTCTGCCATATCTTAAAATACCTTCAGTAGCGTGCATAAACACGCAGTATTGATTATTAATACGAGTTTTAACGCCATATAGTCAAATACTACACAGTGTGTAACAGCGGTCACTGCAGTAACTAAAATAATACACACCAGTCATCGCTGCGTGCGTATATACTTTGTCGATGGCCTTGTTGGGTGCAATATTTTTTGTGAACGCTGTCAGTCACTGCTATAATGACACGGCACGACATTTTTATTGATTTGGCAAACCTTACCAATAGTCGTCTAATCACGCAACCCGCAAAATGGTTAACGAATTTACGTCAGGCTTTATCAGATGGGAACGAAGATGTTAAACTGCGGAAACGATTTCAGCGAAGGCAACTATAAGAAACGGTTGAGGGGAGAGGGCTTTTCTACCTTGAAGTGGGCAATATGTGTGTGTGCACAACCGAGCATTTCTCACTCGTGGTCATGCGGCACGAATTTTATTGATTGGGTTCTACTTGGCTTCAATGACGGATGACCTTCCTACTTAGAAGACAAATCAATACGCTCTGCTTTTACAACGGTATTAGCCAGAAGATAATAGAAAATGGAGGTTGCGGACCGAAAAGAAAACGTGTTACGATGACGAATGTCGTAAAGTAGTTAACGAAAATGCGATTTCGACTCGGCCTTTGATATAACGATGATTATCCCCAAATAAGATAATATCAAAAACAATGGCGACGTCCACTCAATAAATGACGTGACCGGAAGCCTTTGAATTGTAACAGATATTTTTAAGGAAAAAAATGTACAGAATGAATATTTGCAATCATAGGATATATGCAGACAGATTTAAATAAACGGAACTATTTACTTTATTGAATAACGTTTTACAAAAGGAATTAAAGTAATGAAAATAGCACTGGTATACGTTTTGTCACATGTTCTTTTTAGTTACCTATTGCGGTGCTGCATCAAAATATACGCTTGTTATTCGGTGCTTGTATTTTTTCTTTGTAATAGTACTATAATGCAATCAGTCTTGATTACGTCATAACGTCATATTTCATACAGATGAGAGTTTTTTTATAATTTTGTTCCCAAACTGTCTCCAGAAATGAGACATTCAACGTTATTATATATATGTATGCTTTACGTACATTTGCAAACTACTGACTTAATGTACCGTTGAAGTCCTTAACTTGATTCGCTGTACAAGCTAATTGCTGTTAAAAGGCAACCATTATTATTTTTTTTACAAATTCGTCTCTCATATTACTGTACTACTGAATATCTAAATAGATGCACACTGTATTATGCATAATGTAAACGAACAAATAACTGCGCACAGTGAGAGAGAGCCTCGGTTAGTTTTCGTTTATATGGAAAAAGCATTGGATAACAGCAAATAAGTGCACTGCACATTTCTTAATTTATAAATCCATGTCTATAATTTCTGAATGACCCAACATAGATTATTCTCCAGATTATCAGAGCTGGGATCTTGTTCATATAAAGCTTTAAAATAAATTAGACACAAACTAAAGGCAAAATTAGGAAACATAGTGGTTAGCAGTTTGGGTTGGGTGTAACAGTAAGATTCGTCGGTGTTTTATAGCTAAATTTACAGCTCAATTATGTGAATATTTGTTTTCACGATACTTGTAAAACTGGGTCGTAGAACGTGTCCTTAAGGTCACAGCAAAATAAATATTCATCGTTACGAAAGTTTATATTTCACTTATTCAATCTTGAGACGTTCAAAACGTGTATAGTATAGTGATACTGAGGCACATGATTCGACCTAATTTTTTTTTTTCTACAATTGTTTTCTTAGTTTTTATACTATGTAGCTCTCAGTGAGGATATGTGTGAGGAACAGTGAGAACCGTTATCGAAAATAGGATAAATAGAAATTTTTAACTAGTGCGTTTTTTTTATTGAATCCCATGCTTGCATTGTTGTGCTTGTACTGTAAATCGGGTAAACAGAAAATGAGATAACGCCCAATTTAATGTATGGACTGCGGAGCAGGCATGTTCAAAATAACTACAAAAGGCCTGCATGCATCAAGTTACAGATCATTATTTATTTAAATAAAACAATCCTCTTGTGCGACTAGAGCAACACTAATAGTTATATAGGGAATAAGGGTGAAGTATCAAGTATTTTACCATATTTCATTTTTTTAAACTAAAGCAATGATCTGAGTGCGAGCCATAAATTGAGCACCGGTAATAGATAAGCCTTCTTCGCAATGGATTTGTTAAAGCAGACTAGCAGAGGGCATTGATTCGCATCCAAAGTCTGTCAAAACATAGACTCGAGGAAATATGGAAATAGTAATTTTGAACAAAAAGTAGTCCTCCAAAAGATATATATTGAAAGAAAAGGGGAGGATGGAAGTTTTCCGACGCTTTTTCTCCGTAAAGAGTCAAGATTTATTGGGAAAATGTGCTTGTAGTCGATCAATAGATTGTCCATTACATATGTGAAGAAAAAGCAATTGCGGCGGTCTTTCCAGCAAAAAAGCATCACTAACACATACATGGCCTCGAATGTGTGTGTATAAAGATAGAAGTTGAAAGATGCTAGGCCCTATATAGAACGGTATATAGGATAAAAATCTGGCGAAAAACAGAACGAGAATACGAAAGAGAGAATCGAGAGATGTAATGAGAATCACGCACTCGTATACTAAAGCGAAAAGAGGGGAGAGAAATATATAAAATCCGATCACAAAAATTGGCAATTTTACAATGATCAATAAGTTGGCATGAATCTGAATATTGCATTTTCCTTTAAACTGGCGTGCACACGCATATCAAACTGTATGAATGCTTTAAAAAAAGGTAGAACTAACGATTTAAATTCGACTATGTGCTTGAAGAAAATTGCACAACTTTATACCTTTGGAATCACGTCAAGAAAAGCACACCATCCAACAAGTAAACATTATACTCATTTCACACATTTGGCCTCACATTGTAGCCCACAAAATTTTCAACATTTTCTTGGCTGAAATCAAATCACAAATTTAATGATTTTAAATTCCAACTTACTTAGGTTTAAGATAAATCACAAGTCTCTATATTAAATTATATAGACGAAAAGCACATCATTTTTCATTTTTATGAAATTTCAGTGCAATATATACGTGTGCTGTACAGTGCTCTATATTTTTTTACAACCAAATTTTGCAAAATTTACTTAGGAGAATAATGATCATTTCGTCGATAACAGCTTCTTAAATTAGCCTTAAATTTACTCAATCAATTTAGATAAATGTCACAAATAACAGCAACGACCATTCCAATGAAAATGCTTCCTACGAGCTTCCGTAGCTCTCCTAGATTAGCTCTAGCAGAATAAAATCTACTCTATATCCGTACCTTGTTAATTCAATTCGATGCCAACATTTATTTACTTCATTAATTTGGTGAAGCCCGTCTTTCCGAAAATTCTCTAGACGATTTTAGTACTTCGCGGTATGCTCATGCAAACACTGTTGATAAGGCTTGAAATGATTTCTTTAACTAATAATAGTGTCGCTTTTCCCCAAGCGACTTTCAAATGGCAAATGGGCAGATAAATTGCCTTTCCCCGAGTTCCACAAATAAATAATTGTTGGATAAAAGAAGCATTGCTTCAGAAAATGACCAAATGTCATGAATGTTTGGCAAACTGGACCAAAACAGGCCTCCAACACTGACAAAAGTGAAACTTCACCGACGCGTCGTCTGATTTTTACGAATGTGTTTCGCCCAGACGTTTGGAATGTTTCCTTTAAACGTTAAAATGAAGATACATAGAGCTACTGTATATGCAAGTGAATATTGTTCTTACTTTTATTGCCTTTACAGTATTTTGTCAGCATAAAACATTGCGTCATCAGTCTACGATATTTTATTCATTTATTAAAATTACTGAAATCACATGAACTTTAACACGTGAAAACACGCGTGCTTTAAAATTCCGAGTTTGGCCATCAAACAAAGTTGTTGTCAAACTGGATATCTTGAGGATGAGAAAAGCAAATTGCAGTTTTTATAAGACAAAAATCCGTAAACAAAACGGTGAATGATTCAATTTTGTTTGAATTGTTGTTCAATTTTGTAAATGACGAGGAATCGGATGCACTGACAAACTAGACTACCATTCTAAAGTTACTTTTTTTCATTTTTCTAATTCACTATTTTTCTTGTAACTTCTCTAGTATTAAAACAAAAAACACTGATCGTGTGGAGAAATGTTTCCACATATAATTTAAATTCCAGAAATGAATAATTGAACATGCTCAACATTCACTGTAATGAAGTACGGCGTTGTTTCGATATTCCTTACCAACAAACACCAACAAACACTTGCATTGAGTGGTAGCATTATAATAATTATTAAACACATCAAGTGCAAGCAATGGCCATGATCAAGACGAAATGATGGACTGAACAAAAAAATAGCTATGGAATGGAAGTTAGTTCACAAAATTACGCATAGAATTTATTTAAAAGAAGTTAGTCAACCAAAGTCAGTCTGTCTGGTTAATCCCACCAGCGAATCTTCACGCTATTGTTGTTAGAAGAGTCCATTTGTCGCCCCATAAAGTAATGGGATTTGACAAAGTGAGAGCACGTAACCTATTCAGTGACGATGCTTCTTCTAGCACATTTTAACAGCTTTGTGGTAGCTCATGGCAAAACGGGTAGCTTTCCTGTCCCCTCGATACGACCTTCGTCCCCTATTTAAGGAGACGCTGGTGCCAGCGTGCACTGAGAAGGATGTTATTGATATCTCAACTGTAATTAGCCTCCAGCACTGGGTAACCCCCTCAACATTTGCCTCCCTGTTATGTGTATATAAAAATTAAAAACATTGTTTTTTCTCTTATGAGTAATCAATCGATACCTGATAAAGGGAATTTCGGGGAGGAGGGGGGGGCGGAGAAATATACACATTTTTCATAGTTGAGGAGAGTTTATCAGCTATTTTGGGTCTCGAAAACAATATTAGGTTTGGTGCAATATTTGCACACAAAAAATTGTTATTTTTTATAAATATTAATGGAGTTCACCTGCCAATTATTCTGATATGTAATGTCTTTAAAATTGCTTTAATACAATATTAACAAAACAAGGTAAACAATTGGCATATCTAGAAATGGTTACAAGTTATGGTTTTCAGTTCAGTGACATGACCTTCAATTCAACTCAACTCCTTATTTCTTAAATATTTTGTTAGGAGATTTTAAAAATGTTTCCAATATAAAAATATTTAAGTACATGATAGTGAATGTACATTTTACTATGTAGGCCTATGTTTTCATTTTATGAACGCCAATTGTAATGTTAAGATACCTATCGTTTCTTTTAGTTGGAATGACAATTGGGGGAGGGGAAGAGTATTCCAAATTTATGGATTTAATTAATGAAAACCACTTTTGTAACCACCTAATAAATAATAAAAGGTTAACCGTTTGGTACATGCAGGCCAAATTTTCAACTAAGAAGTTTCATCTGACCAAATTTCCACCCTAATATACAGTACATGTATATTGGTCATTGTTATAGCCAATATTTAGTATGTTTTTACCAATCAATAATAAAAAGGTGAAAATGTACTGTAAATTAGACAGATGTAATAAAAAGCAATGTGTTTTGAAGAAAGTTGTTAACAGTATGTTAATGTTGAAGCAACGTGTATGCTTGTATTTTTTAAATAAAACTGTAAAAATGTGCTATTTCGAGGCAAATGAAAATGCGTCATACTGGAGGGCTGGTACTCATGATATAATACAATGTACAGTGGTTGTAATATAGTTCAGGTTAAATAGTGCATTATGTTTGTACGCTAGCTGTTCTACCAATTACAAACATGTTCAGCTTTTGGGCAGGCCTCCAATTTATTTTCTATAAAAAGGCGAGGAGGCATCATATCGACATTTCTTTCTGATTTGGGGAATCTAAAGCAAATATTGTATTTTTTTCTGTTGAAATATATCTTATTGAAAGTTTTAAAACTGATAATGCCGAACTGAACAGCATGTTATTAAACGATACTGTTTACAGTGGAAGCTCGACTTAACTAGGTGAAGTTACCATACGAAGGGGAAATGTGCTTAGATGTATTGGGCTACTTGGAGACCATAAGATCTGATTAAAAGCGAATTTTTAACAAGCTATTTTTGATTTTTCATAATTCGTATTTATACAAAGTACATACTGTATATTCAAAAAGTTGTTAATTACTCTACAAAATACAGTTGCACTTATTTTAACTGAACTACCTCGGATAATCGAGCTTGTTTCCATGTCATGTTTTCCATGGACTGTATGATGGACAAGAGATGTTTACCTGGTGACAACGCGCACCGTACCATTCTGTACGTACATGTTTACTTACTGTATCTATGACAGATGCAAAAAATATTTAGTTTGAAGAAAAAAATAAAATATTTTATGTATGCTGTTTGAAAACTAAGATAATTCTCTGATCTCCAAGCTTTTGAGTGATTGCAATTACTGTAAAAGTAAATATTCACTTGGAAACGTGTACAGTGTAAGATTGATTTTTAGTAAGCAGATTTACCACAAAAAATAAACCTAAATACCTTTAAAATAATTAATGACTATTGACTTTTGTTTATTGAGAGTTATTGTCATTAATTAATTATAATAACACATGCAGTAGAATAATTGAATGTATAAGTGATAAAATCTGTTATACTTATTTAGCAACTTTTAATTCAGGGTGTCTGAAAAATCTCGAAGGTAACAAATAGCATTTACACTGCTGTATTACAACGGTATCTGATTTTTTTATTTTTTTAAAGAAATACTTTAGACATTTCCATTTTAAAGAAATGTTTTTAAATGCGTTATTACTCATAAGTAATCATTTTGTATGGACAATGAATTCCAATTACTGTTGGCTACTGATAAACCGTGTAACATTTCACAAGCTACATTTTACATAGCGTAGGTCCATAACACGTAGTTTTTACCAAACATTAAGAAAATATCAATATTGCACGAGGCAAACATGTCATGCATTTAAAAAACGAGTATTCTTTGTGGATAACTTTCTAACTCGTTTTCTTCCCTAGGTTTTTCGTGCATTTCCATTATCCATGCAACCCACATGTCATATGTCACATTTTCGGTGAACATTAAAGCGAATTCAAATAACAAGTAACGGTTAGGCTAAATAATACGTACAGACGGCGAACATTTGGCCCCAAAATGACTTTCTTTAGCACTTATTCTCCAGATAACAGTGATAGCTGTAAAGTGATCTAATAAAAACCACACTGCAGCTTCTATTAGAACAAATTTATTATTAAAAAATGCCCCATGATGGGAAACGTCACCATTATACATGTATAAAACCAATTGTAAAGTAATCATCGACAGATAAACTGATAAACTACGGATAATGGATATTCACTCTAACATGAAGGTTTCTGAGCCATTTCGCTGTGCATTTGACAGACACATTTTCACGTACGTAGGCTACGAGCGATTTGTATTGTACTTGCATAAAACAACAGTAACAAAAAAAACGTGACATTTCACAGCTGTAATTAACGTCACTGTATATGCGTGTATATATACGTACACGATCAACACTGGTAAACTTAAAAATGTGAATGATTACTTAACGATCAGATACATTGCCATAATTTTATTGTGACTTGCAAGCACAAGTTTCATGCAGCTGTATTAGTGGGCAAAACAACTGTGACAAAGTTACAGGGTGATATATTTAAAATAAAATAGCATAGTATAATAGCATAATATAAAGCCTATACGGATCTCCATTTTAAGTAAAATTCATACGTGAAGAGTGCCAAATCATAACGTATCAAGTGCCAAAAAATCAAGTTTTCGGAACAGGCAAAAAACCATAATAGTTTCACGAAAAATATAGATAACACTAATTTAATTTGTTCGAACAAGAAATTCAGACGTTGCAATTGTGCACCACTGACGTTTAAGCATGAAAATTTAGGAGAACTTAGTGAGATAATTGCGTTTTTGTTGAACTTTTTTCGAAATGTGTGTGCCACACCTTCTCACACGTACCACCAAGTCTTTATTTGGTTCATAAAAGTGTACAAATATTTTCTTGCCCTTTCCATCCAATTCCAACCAGGTATTGACTACTACAAACTGATGTTTCACATTAGTATTCCGTTGTATTTGTAGCACTGGTAATTTTCACTCCATAAGGCCTACTGTTCCAATTGCTTCCTCTAGTCTCCAAAATAGCAGGGCACCTTTCATGCCAAGGACTTGTATACATAAATTTACATACAGTAGTAGCATATAAAAGCCATCACTGGTTCAAAAATGTACTCATTACCAGCACATTTTTACTAAATTTTTTGGTCAGAGAAAACTTGTCAGAGGGCTTTGTTTTAGAAATCTACTTTATTTCAAGAAAAATTAATTTAAAGATATAAATACTTGTATTTGAAGATTTCAAATTAAAATAGCTTCTCTGAAGAAATCCAGCGCTTTAAGCGTATGGTTAGAATTCGTTTAAAATCAATTTGAAAACTGAATCTGATTTATAGGCAATTTATGGTCAAGAGGTGAATTCATAGACATACCAAAGTGAATTGCATCCCATCAGTCCCATAATGTAAGTTTTAAACTACCCAAAACCATACTTGCACCATTGGTGGATCATCTGTTGAATTCTGTTCATCACGCCAGATCATTTGTGCAGGATATTCAGTATTTTTCCACTAATCGTAGAAATTATATTCATCTTCATTATATATAGAAATAAAATCTGTGGATCAGCCACATGCATTCCCCGGTCGTGTTTTTGTTTTAATATTTGTGTTTTGGATTAACGTAGTTTGGGACACGTAATGCTTACTGTACTACATTATTTCCAATTCCTACCATATTCAGTGAATTAAGTAGGTCTATGGCTAATGGCTTTGTGGACTTTGAACACTATGGAAGTGCATATCAAGGGAGTCACCGATTGTACGAGGCTCCCAGTTGCCATATTCTCGATCGTTAGAGAAGACCCCAAAAAAACCAATAATAGCAGGATCGAGCTAGTCACGTGAGCTAATCTCGTCCTCACTTTGTTGACCTATTCTATCCTGGTATATATTAAATGAAACTTATATGCGTCACGTTTTGCCATTGGAACAATGCAAAACGAGCTTTTACAACAACAAAAATGTTGCAATTAGCGACCAAAAGAGGTTGGTTTTCGTTGTAGATAAATACACACCGGGCTTATATAGAATTTATGAGTTACATAACTTACTAGCTTTCTTTTATTTTTCGTTAATATTTTGTGCATAAATTGCATCGTTCAACCCAAGATATTGACACGATGAAAGTGAACATCTTGGTATATTATGATATGCACTCTACAATGCGCAATAAGTAAAGATTACAACTTATCAAAATCTGCAAGAAGTTCACTTTCACCGTATTATTATCCAAAGTTGAATGATACAATCGAAGCTCAATATGTTATCGATGAAAATCTAGCAGTAATAGATTATTATTGCATGACCAGCTAACTCAATTTGAACAAAGATAACAAATACATTTTAGTTCCAACCCCATGTCAATTTGAGAATGGTAGATCTTATGTCCTACAGTTATCAAATCGCAATATGTCGTATCCAGCCTCATATCAAATGCATCAATTCATAGAAAAATATGTGAGTGTTGGAAAGGTTTCAGAAATACATATATTTTAAGGTGTTAACAACATTAGTGTGCAGGTAACGCTTCAATATCACATTGGAGAATGAAGGTGGTCCATTCTTGACTATTGCACATAGTAACAACACCAAAAGATCCATGGTTCACCTTCTCATGCCAACCGTCCCCAGGAAAAATGGCATATCTATAAATTTGAAATAAGCTCATCTTAACGTCGTAGACGTTTCGTTTTGTTGTTCCGTTAAAGTTACCTTTTTTGAGTTACGACACTTTCGGCTGGCAAGTGCGATACGTGCTGTATCCCATCCCCCTTACCGATACGCCCCGCAGAATCTGACACAGGTTGACATCATGACAGATGCAGGTAAACAAAATACCGAAATTCGGTATGTTATTTTTAAACCTAAGTATTATTATAGCTGCTTTATCGCATCATAAATCTTCGAATAAGCACTAAAGTGATGGAAAAAAACCTTTCATGTGCCTAAAAGAACTGCATGAAAGGCACAAAAACTAGAAGTGGAAACTTATACACGTACTGAACATGCCAGTAATATATTAGTGCATTTAATAAAGAAAATCGCGGAATTTTTATTTCACACAATATTTTACCGGTTTGCAACGGCTAAACTATAGTTGATAATGAGTTCAAGCATTTCCGTGACTGTGTTATTGAGAACAGAGGCGGTTCGTCAATCAAAAGCATCGAAAGCATTAACTCTTATCAGTGCATGAACCTAATGCAGCCGTCCATCAAAAGTGTACATCTGATGTAACATCTTATTTTATGCAGCATTCCCTAGCATTGCTCTGATTCGGTGAACTGTTCAATAAACTAGCAGAAGCAGTAATCACCAGGCATACTGTCCTTTTCTGGAAGTGCGGTTTGAAAATTTACATTGTTAACTTTCTTAAAAATATAACACAGTGTTTTTTAATGAAATTTATATGACAATCTCTGGGCAATCTGTGCAAAAATAAGTTCAAATTGAAATTTTACCCATTTTATACAACAAATGCATGATAACGTGAGGGTGGATCTTTCAGTTAGAGATTTCCAAGCTTTTGAACGACTTAAAAACAAAAACATATACTTTTATCAAACGGGTTTTGTGCCCATCTTTTCACCAAATACAATGGAAACTCGGTTATCCGAGGTAGTCGGGACCATGACTATCTCGGATAATTGAGCTTCCACTGTACTGCTAAAACTTCTTGAACGAAATAAATATTATTATTATCAAAAACACACTTTTAGTTTGTTAACATTTATTTATGGATTTAATTGACTATTTGCTTTAAGCAAGTACATTACAGCTGCCCCAAAGAGAAACAGTACATGCACCGGTATCTGATGTTTTTTTGAAAATTGAGTTAATAGCATATTTGGAGAGAAGAAGAAACAAAACACTAAGAGGGTATACCCCTTCTGGCTGATTTTTATATGCGGATAAAATAAATATAGAAGGATGATGGTTTGAAAAAAATATATAACAGAGAAAGTAAAGTTAAAATATATATGAAGTAGTTATATGGGATGTGGAGTTACCGTGGTTATCACCACCTCTTAACAGTGTCAAAATGCAGTTATTCACTCTCTAAACCCGAAATAAGCCTTAGTAAAACAGCCGTCAGACAACGGTTACGAATGGAGAACAACAAATCGGTTTACCTCTCATTTTCTCAAAACGGTAACAACATGATACACAAATGCAGATATCGTGTTTCTGTTTGGGGCAGCCGATTCCATGTCTCATATCTTTTAAATGTGGAATTTTAACATGATTGGAAACCAAAGATTTGAAGAAAGAAACATGACATTCCCACGCCGAGCACGAGCATCAAATGTCGAATATTTTCGACACACCGACACACGCCCGCCCTATGCGCGGCCCTTCAGGCGCCCCCGGCGTTCGTAACTCCCGCGCAGCGCCCCCGGCGGCGCGCTCGCGCAACGCCTCGCCACCCCCTGCCGACTCCGCCGCATCTATTTCCACTTCGCAGCAAAACAGAGAGTGGGAAGAAAAATCGATAAGAGCGAATCGGGGCCAGGCGTTTGCAGCCGCTCGTGCTTCCTGGCGGCCACCTTCGCAACTAAGCCGCTCCGATCCGTTCGCTTCGGGATTCGGGGGCAATGGTTAACGGGCGTGTGCGTCGCGATCACCCTCAGACGAACGTGCACCTCACCCGAGACGTCTAGCAGCAGCCAGCGGCCGCTCCGAGTCTCGGACTCGGCCGAAGTCGACCAGCGGCGCCCGCCGCCAGGAATAAGATTTCACCGCAGTTTCGCGTCAGTGCCATGCGCGCTGAGCGTCTCCCCTGTTCTGCCCTCGCTCGGTGCTCGGAGACCGGGAGAGAGAAAGCGGAGAGGATCGGCAGCTACGCGGGGTTCCATTAGGCGAGCACGTGTCGCGCGTGCGCAGGGCGGGGGTCCTCCTTGAAGCGCCTGGCGCCAACGATCGGCGACCGACAGCTGCTGGACACGGTAGGCGACCGCTCACCTTCCGCGCCATCGATTTCCGGCCCATTGTGCACTGATAGTGGTTTTACGGTGATTACGTGCGGGAGACGCCCGAAACTCAGGCTAGGACGTTCCCGGGACCAGCGTCGGATATTCGGCCAAGTAAGCTGCAAGTAAGCCACGTTTTACCCTTCCTACCTGCGCGTGCGATTCTAGCCGTAGTGTATTCTGGAAGTGCCGCACGTGATCGAAAATGCGGTGCGGGCTTGGGCTGAGGTGGTTTGTGTTTACGGTCGCACGTACGCACTCCCGTTTCTCGGTTCGATCCCACGTGCTCTTCTGCTTTTCGCAGTTTACTGGTTTGCGGGCGAGTGCCAATCTGTCGCGTGCGCGCATCTTTGCGTAACGAGATTGCCTCCCGAAAATTCGGATGAACATGCCCACCTTATTAGGCGTTTACCACCTTCGTCTTTGGACGGAGTGTTGCACATCCGGTGCATGAGCCATGAAGGGGGGGGGGGGAGAACACGTGCCACTGCTGTCCGTTTGCGGGGAATTCACCAAGGGGTCATCCAGAAAGAACGTCCTGGGGATCGATGGATGAGGGGGGATGTGGCTGAAAAGACACTAGATAAAAGGGAAGTGGACGTCTTGTCCACATTGTCAGAAGGAATTTTAGTTTAACATGGAAAGAAATGTTTGAACACTGGGTGAGAGGGAAAATTGAAAAGAATAAACCAAAAAAACCTCTGGTTTACTGCTTGCTTGCTTGCTCAGTTTGAATCCGGTGCAATCAAATTAATTGTCTATTTTGTTCAATGTGAAAGCGTTTTGCCATTAACACATGCACATGTATGCTTGGCTACACAGGCCTACATGTACATGTTAAAATTGTAGGCCTGCACTACATTTTCAACAGGTAGTAGGCCTACAGAGAAAAGGTAATTTCAAGAAGGATATACACGCACTGTATACATATAGAGTAAGCCTACCGATATATAAGTATACGCCATTTTTTTCTTCATTTCTTGACTCAGGTTCGTCAGTAAATTTTGCAACTTTGCAGGATTCTATTCTGTTAGCTACCCTGCAGTCAGCATGTACATGCCATGCAGTAGGAGAGTCAATCCGTTTAAGCCAAGTTTTACCCATAAGTGACATTACAAATGACGCTATTGTCTTCTGATTGATCCAACACAATGTCTATCGTAGCGTTTACTTAAGGTCGTTCTCCGACTCAAGTATTTTACAGTTACTCAAGATTGGCTGCTGAGCAATCAAACGTCATGCTCTTCCTCTAGGCCTACTCTTGGGCGCGTGCACGTTTGCGTCTATTTTAGAGCCCTGCTGCGGGTTCCCCCCTTACCTTCTGCCTGAAAGGGGAGGCCAAAGGTCATGAACTCTAAAAGGCTACAGGGGTGGGCAAAACATGGCTGCTGATGGAAAATCGCTCGCGCTAGTCTGAAATGTGCCAACGGAGGCGTAGGGGTGGACATTGGGTGCGTTGACCACGTGTTCGTTCCCAAACACTACGGGCTTTGTTCGGCCACAGTCCCTGTGGTTGAGGCCCAGCAGACGTTGCGAAGACACAATGGGAAGTGAATGGGGAGCAATCGGCGTCAAGCACGTGGGTGCGTGACGTCATTGTGGACACGATGGTAGGGGAAGTGAAGCGACTCACCAACCCCGTGATTAAACGTAGGGAGAGGGTGCATCATTGAAAATAGCCGTTTGTGGCGTGCAGATGATAGACCACTCTCCCCTTTACTCAATTTATTTCTCATAAAAGAAAATAATGAATGAGAATGTTTCGCCACTCATCGCCAGCCCCCGTGCATGTTTTCGCCTCCCAAAATGGCCGAAAACCGTTACACGAGGTCCTTGGAGAATGCGTATGCGTTTCATTAAGACAGCTTAGCCCATAATTGGATTTTTGAAAATGTCATACGACGATTTCGTTTCGCTCTCAATCCCTGCCTGTTGTCTTATGCCGGAAGTTAAGCTTGGTTAAACCCCACTCATATCTAGGTTTCCAGGACCAGGGTTAAGTGCTAAGTCATTATCCTGAGAATTACCTCGATTTTATCCAAAAAAAAATATACAAAAGCATTTAACTACAGAATGCTTGTTCCCATAACGAATTTCACGTGAATGACAGTAGTATAGCAAAAGCCTTCCTTCGCCGGTTTTTTTCGTGTTTTCGGCTCTTGTGAGCCAGAAAAGTCTTGCCAGAGAAAATTTGAATGTATTTTATTTTTATTTTAAGAATATGCATGTATTACATTTTGTCTTAGCTTTTTTCACCAGTTTTTTGTATTTACTAAAACGATTAACATATGAAGCTAATGTTGCTATTTCGATGATGTACAGTGTATGTGGCCAGCTGTGTGTTTTTTTTTTAAATTACAGCCCGCCCGAAGTACACAGTGAACTTGTGTGTGCCAATACATACGTTAGTTACATGTAGCCTATACAGTGTACAATTTAGATAAAGATAATATGCCAGGATAAACAAAATTAATGAATGATACAATCAACAGGCCTACGTCATGAATGCAACTTTCACAAAAAAGTAAAAAGTAGCAATGTTCTAATTCTGCGTTGAAATCTTACATCAACGTTTATAATGTTAAGGATTAAACGTACTATTTTTGGTTACTCATTTAATAAGTAACTGGATACGGTAAGATAAAATGTAATTTAAAAAAAAAATCAAAAATAAGTATTCTTTGGCAGGACTTGTTTTGTCCGGCTCAATAAAAACGAGTTACTACATGTACTACTGTCTAGCTATTCGAAGTACATACTGTACAGTTGAAACGTAGCTTCTTAGTCACGTATTGTGTAAAATAGTGAAGCAAACTAATGTTTCGAGCCTGGCTACATGTCCCCGTGTACATGTACTCATGCGGAAGGGTAGCAACTTAAATCATTAAAATTACACAAATAATCAACTCGTTGATTCAGCATTACTATAGCCTACACCTATTAATTCGATTTCTTTGCTTAATTTTTACCTAAGTAGAGGAGAAAAAAT
>JAQIXS010004309.1:0-15509 GCA_034700785.1 Rossiulus vilnensis
GCAGCTTTATCCATTGGGCCATTCGGTAGCCTCTTCCCTCCCCCCACCCCCTCCAATGGACGTTTGATTCCTAAAGTCAACAGCTGATTGTCCCGATTGCCACCGATGGACTTAGCCTGGCCAGCCTCTGTTATTCTTTTGGAGACCGCTGCCAGAGCGAAATCGCTTCGGAGCAGGCTCCGAGAATGGCCGGAATGATGGAGGGGGCCGAGGGGCCCTCCAATAAAAAGTTAATCCGTTCGACGGAGAGGAGAAGATGATGGACCCGAATCAAGAGATGCTTTCTTTTGCGACACCGTGAAATCAACGATGACGACGTCCAAACACTTGACCATCTCGAGTTTTTTTTATTAGATGATTGAAAAGGTCACTGAAGACATTTGCCGAGCCCTGACTGCATGGAAAATTGTCGCTAGAGACTCGCGAGGGAACCTTGGCTGTCTGCAACAGTCCAGTTGAAAATCTTGTCAGGAAATGCACTGTAAGTGGTAAAGGCATGGCAAAGACTCGTCTTCAAGGGGTAAAAACTGATGAAACTAACGCAGAATCTTGTTGCAAACGTATGGTAAAAGCATGGATTTAATACACGTAATGTAGATACATCATACAATCAGTAGACAAAACGAATTAGTGATGACATGGTAAGGACAAATCTTCTGAAGATAGATGTACATGTACGTCTCAATGGAAATAGTCAAAACTGTCGTTTCTTCTGTAAAAATATTTAGGAACCACTAACAAAGAAGACATGCATTGGGGTGCGCATGTTACTATAATCACAGGTTTGGTTAATCAGCGCATTAAATTTATCCAAAGAATATTCAAAAATTGCCCTCAAAAAGCTATAAATTGAATATTGCTGCCCTATTTGGAATCCTAAATTATTACTGGGTGGGTCGAGTGCACGAACTCAATGCATGGGACTTTAAGAAAATCTACTTTGCCTAGAAATATTAATTTGGTGGAAGCAGTCTTTAAACGAAACCATGGAGATGGAGATCCATTCGGATTCATACGGTTGGTCTTTTTTCTTGTATGTCATCAGATGTTGGAATTCTCTTCCAAAGGGATATGAGATGGTGACCATCAAAATGCGGTGGAATTCACCTGATAAATTGGGTTGATGGATTACACCCCTTACCACAGGCAAATACTTGCTGACAGTAGGTATACAGAGTCAAATTGGATTCTTATTTTTCGTGCAAGTGTATAGAGATTTTAAATTCAGGAGTAACTGATCCGGTGTTACTTTTTGGCTTGCCCCCTACATGCTTCCCTCCCCCCTTCCTCCTCTACGGTTACTCGTCCAGCGTCCGCCTCGTTCGGACATTGTCCAGGGGTAACAAGGGTATCCGACTGCGGCCATTTGTTTGGGATTATGGTCACTGGCGTTAATTTACTTGTCTGCTTTTTTTTTTTTACCCCGCCGCTTTCGACCCCTTTATCCGTCGCGAATAATACAAGTTTATTTTCTGGATGCTCCTTAGGGGGGCCGCCCGTCCGAGGTGTATATATTCGCCAGATTATGTAAATGTCCGCCATAATTCAGCATCGCCTTGCGAGGCAGGGGGGGCAGGACGAGGGTCCAGCGCCATTTTTAATCCCCTTTTATAACCGCTCGGCTAGTAGTAAGTTATAACGGATGAAATATTGGATTGGAAAAAAAAATATCAAATAAAAAACAAAACCTATCCACCGAAAATCAAGAAAAAAAGCTGCAATGCTTCGCACCTTTTGGCCCCCACTTATTAAGAAACGCTTTTGTTTTTCTCCGCTGCAGTCGGTGGTCATTGGCGTGTCTCGCAACACGTAAATCTTTCCAGCCCCGCGTGGAATGCTGTCATGTTCCGAAATGTCCGAGTGGTCAGCGGCCCCGGCCCTGACCCCGACTGCTGCGACTAGCGCGAGTTCGTCGTCTGGTAAACGAGCCAGTGTCGAGGAACATCTTAATTAGAAATTCAACGTGTTTGAACACGCTTTTTCTCACTCGTGCTCTTAAAATTAATATTAGAGAAAATTTGATCAGGAACGCGTTCAAGCATGGTTTGAAAACGCGTTGGGTTGCGAAGTAACCTTGTTGAAAGTAACATGGTTTTCCACGTTCTTCTCCATGAGTAGAAAAACACCTGTCAAACATGTTTAACAAAGTGTTACAATATGTTCAGCTTGGTTTGTAGAGTAAAAACACGCGTTAAACGTGTTTAAATATTCGATATTTGCGTTTCCTTTCTTTAAAATGTAACCAGTGATACTGTAGGCTACATTGTACATGTAGGTGGCAACACCGGTGAAGATGACGTCATTTCCAGCTCCAAAAACAGCTCTTAAAAACAACGCGTCACTAAAAAAACCAAAACCAGGTAAAAAAAATTCCAAAACATGTTAATCAAATTTTGTGGAAAAACACCTAACAAATTTAAAAACATGAAGCTGAATGTGCTGGTACTTACATGAAAGAAGGCTTTTTCCGAAAGCTAACGTCTGGAAATGCCTCTCGTTCTTACCGAAAACCGTTGAAAGATTTAGCGAATAGATAAAAAGCAATAATAATAATACTAATTCTGCAAAAATTCGTGTCTGTCGGGGGGCTACCGGTGTTCCTCCTCCCCGGAATGCGGTTTCGGCCATTTTGGAGATGGCTTATTTTAAGCGGTTTAAAGGGTCAAGTGTGAGAATGTCGTCAATGACCACTTAAAGACACGTCCTCATACCTCAGACAAGCTTCTGAATTTGGGGTCTTGTAAGGGTAAAGCAAATAAAAAATGTCAGCAGCAAATTTCCCAATTGCATCGGAAAATGGCGTCAAAAACGGTTAAACGAAGGGCGGATCTCGCGCATCGATTATCCGGAACGGAAGCCGCAGGGCCATATCTACTCAAAAATGCTAAAATATTTGCTCAAAACTGCCAGGATTTACTCGGAAATGTGAAATAATTGCGTGGAAATTTCAAATGTTTCGTTTAGAATGGCCAAATTTTGGGGTATTTACAAATATCAAGCGCTTACTCAGAAATATTCAATGTTTTCTCAAATATGTCAAATTTTATTAAAAAATGTAAGTCATTTTGTTTAGAATTGCGAATGCTTATTCAAAAATATCGAGTGTTTGCTCAGAAATACGATAAGCGTCAAAAAAGTCAAAAAATTTGAAACAATTATCAAGAAATTTTAAAAGATATTTATGAAACGTATGCCAAATATTAATTCCGAAATTCGCAGCATCTACTCTAATATTAAAGAGTTTTCTTAACAGATGCTGAGTATTTACTTAGTAATGTAGAGCATAAACTCAGAAACAATGAATTTATTGAGTGAAACTAAAAATAACCCGCAAAATACCAATTTTTTACTTGGAATAGCAAGCATTTTAAAATGCAAAGTACGTGATGTAGCAATGACTTAGTAATTGCGAGGGTATTTAGCAACTAGAGGTTTATTTTAGTTCCAATTCCACGAACGTTCTGTCGTTAGTCGTGATGGACTCGTTAAATAACCTTCAGTGTACGTGTAAATGCATAAAAAAACCAGAACAAGACGAAGCAATAGAACGAAATGACCAACACACATCGTAATGGCGTCCGTATTACACAATTATTTACGAGAAGAGAGCCGAAATCTGGTTTTCTTGGGGGATTTAGGGGGATTTTTTTTCGCTTTAATTTGTCCCGCTGAGCAATTCTCGAAAAACCATGGGACGCTGAAGGGGATCAGGGGGTCCAACGGCTGAGGGAAATGGTTTATTTTCCGAAATTGGACGGTTGGAAAACGATATCCCAACTGAATGAATTGCGGCTGTTATCGCTAGGGGGCGCTTTGGCTGCTACTACAGCCATTGCAAAAGGCGTTTGGGGAAGGAAGGGGGTCTCTAATCCATTGTCGAAAATCGTAAATATTCATGTACCCAGTTGTTTTAATCTGATCAATTTTTTGTGACGTTGGTTTGCTTGGTGTCCTATATGTCATGGGTGAAAAATGGCATTCTAATAAGCGCCAGGGCATACTATGTTTGGTGTACATTCTGGTCGTTTAAGACGTTTCGGGCACTTTCGCTTTTTTGGATACCCTAGCGTTTTCTCTGAGGTTACATGTATCCAGTATTTTTTGGACACCCTGTAAATGTTTTGGTTAATTTCTTACTCTGGGTGTCCTATTCAGACACACTGTATTGTTTCATCTTTTCCCATAACCTGTAGCCTTTATTCGGATAATCTGTATTTGCTTTTCGTACTCCAAGTATACTTTTTTTTGTTGTTTCGAACACCTTATAGAGAACATGTATAAAGTTTTTTTCATACTGTAGATTGTTTCGTCTGTTTAAATTTCCTGTATTTGTCTCTTTTTGGGCAACCTTAGACCACTTCTTTTTTGTTGGTCACCCAGTATGTTCAATTTTTGGACATCATCAACTCACCAGGTGGATTACACGATTGAGAACACTTACTCCACATGTTTAAGTCGCGTCGAATAGTGAAATAACCCCAAGATGGCGTAGGTGTTCAGTCGAAATTGGTTAACCTCATCGAGCATTATTTATAATCCTGCATCCAGAAGAAGGGAAGTCTAAAATCAGATAGTTTTCAGCTTATCAAAATTCGGACCCCTTTGTGTGCATTTTTTAATTACAATTTTTTTTATTGAAATTAGTCGCGAGGCATTCGTTTTGTAAATGGCATTTCTCGCATTTGAAAATGGCGTCATTTGAATTCGCGAAATTATCTTCTTTCTGATCTCGTACAAGATGCGAATTCGTCTCCCACAATGCATCAGTTAATTATGGAAGTTTAGCGATGGGAAATAACGAATTGTTGCAAAGCGTCGCTTCTTTATGCAAATTTTCAATTAAAATTCTAGGTTTGATGAAGAAGAGCAGATATAATGGCGGAAATAAAATGAAAGAATTACATTTCGCAGTAGCTGATAATGACTACTTTATCACGAATTAATAACGATCTGCGTTTTTAATGAAATCCGCATTGAATGTTCATTTATTTAGTCATAGTCACACAAAGCGCTGATTATTAATTCCAGCCTCGATTGCTCGACATTTTTTTTCCCATTTTAACTTAACGCATGAATTCTAGTTTCAATATTTACCATCAAAATTCATTGTATGTCAATATTGATTTACGACAATTTACCTGATGCATTGACGTTAATTTACTAGACTTGTTATTTTCTGACATGAGACAATTTATTATTTAAATTAGCCACTTTCGTTCAAATAAAATATTGTACATGCATTGAAATTTAATTTGCTTAGTAAACATTTCTCAATGAAGTTTATCTAGCTGTTGTCAAAATTTCTAATTTAAATTTATCGATTCATTAAAATTGCTTGTTTATTTTTAATGTCCTTATCAATAACTTCTCGTTAAACTGTATGTGCATCTTTATTAGCAAAAATGTTCACACTCAAATTTAATTTCTTAGTAAATATGTCTGATTAAAATGTAACTTGCTTCGTTAAATCTGTTTGTTTAAATTAGCTTGATTTGTTAAAATGTAGTCAATCTTGTAAGGGGTCCATTGTTAGGAAAGATAGCATTTTTTTGCGATGTTCATCTTGACCTGACCACGATAGGTCAAAAATGTCGTTCGCAGATGGCGTTTATTCTGGTGTTCAGACTGGAGTGTCGTTCAATCGCTGCTAAAATTGCGTGAAAAATGAAGCCGGAAGTGCTATGATGGCGCTCCCTCTATTGGAGGGTATGACATTCGTCACTTCCGGAAGCGGCTATAGGGGGAGACAAAAAAAAAATGAAGCGCGAGTGTCATTAGTGATTTTTTGATGTAAAAGCCATGTTTAATTCAGCGGCTGTCCGTGTTTAATTTATTGACTGGTGTCCAGAGGGGGGAGGAAACGTTTGTGTGCCACCCCCCTGTTTTTTGGGAAGACAATGGTGTGGCTTTCAGGACGTGATTTTGCGAAAATTTCGTTTCAACGTTTAAACGGACCATCCGCACTCATAGGAAACAATCGAAAGAATAGGACCTCACTAAGGGGTGCATGCGCACTAATGCGTTTTGCTTTTTCCCCAATATGGTTCTTTCTAATGTTCTCTCTACTAAAAAAATACATAGCGGAATCACGAATGAAAGGATAGAAACATGTTCACCCTCATGCAAATGGAACACATAAATGACACGTAAAATGCGTTTAAAAGGGTTCTGCTCATGTTTTATTAAGTGATTTGCGATTTTTCAGCAAGCAAAATCATTCGATTATAAATGATGTGCTAAATTTAAACAATGCCAAACGTTTTCCCGTTTACCCATTTGATCATAGTGAGAAATGGTTATTCAAAAACGGAAGAATTTATTCAGAATTAAAGTGTTTATTAAAAATTTAAAAGGCAGACTAAGAAATGGCAAGTGTTCGTTGAAAATGACAAACATTTGAAATCATCAAGGCAAAGCTTTTTTTAAATCTTGAATGCCGAACATTTATAATCTTAAATGCAAAACGTTCTCTCAGAAAGACTAAATGTTTACATCATAAATTATAAATGTATGCTTATAAATGCCAAATATTTGTCCAGAAGTATCCTCCGAATCTTTGCATACAAAACGTTTACTTGGAATTGCTAAACGTTTACATCATAAATTGCACAGGTTTGATCAGAAATGTCAAACGTTGACGTTGAAAATGTTAATTAAATGTTTATGCATCAGAAAAACCAAATTTAATTCAATTCAACCCAGTACCATACAATCAGAAAATGAATATTATGTGGACAAATGTTTGCTTCATAATTGTGAAACGTTTAGATCATACATGTTGAAGGTTTACATCATAAATTTTGAACGTTTACATCAAATTCCAGACGTTTGCTCATAAATTCCGATTGCTTGTTCAGAAATAGACAAACATTAACATCAGAAATGCCCAACGTTTGCATCATAAATGACAAGGATTTACTCCGCATGGTTGTTTACTCAGAAATGACCAAAGTTGAAATGCACGTATCGTTTATCACGATTACAACGTACAGGTATGCCATGAATAACAAGCAAGCATTCACTGCCTACCGACAAATCTTAACCATTTCCGGTTCCTGTACCGCTTAACCCAGAGATTTTCGCTTCTTGATCGATGTTCAGAAGCGATCCCCATGACACATTGTGTCACACATTGTCATTTCCGGATCGATGAGCCCTTGTCCATGCCGATGGCGTTGATGATCGCGTCGGATTATGGACCGAAGCGAGGGTCGAAGGCTTTCTCCTGCTTTCAGGCTGCGAAACAAACAGCGAAAGTTGAAGGCGGAATTATCGGAGGATCCAGTCGGCTCCCCTGGACACTCTTCACCAACCCTTACCCTCACCCCCTTACTTTAGCACATGGCGTCGTAGAGAAAAAAAAAGATGGCCGTCTTTTTGAATTCCGCCTGAAAAGGCAAGGAGGCCCGTTGTGTTCCGCTCGGTGATCCATCTCTGTCAGGTTCCACTAAGGCGCTCTCATGCCTGGGGGTGCGGATGGGGTATCGATGCCCAGCGAGGGGACCTGGGGGGACGGGGGTCTTGGAACGCGATAAATCATGGCGGCCAACAATAGAGGGGGGCCTCTGTCATTCCATGACGGAATGGATGCTGGAAATCGCGCTGCAGTGTGACCAGATACCCTCAGTTGCCCAAAAACAGGGCCACTAGATTCTCATGATGGACTTGTGAGGCAAGGATTTCAGTTTTTCATTGCATGGTGGACTCTCATCCGCCGTTTTCTTCGATGACCATTGACCGGTTGATTGATCTGACGGACGTATCAGGCAAGAATTTGTTGTCTTCTCATTTGCGTCTGATAGAACTTCCGGTCCTCGTCCATGATTGCTCTCCCTTCGCCATGTTGGTCTCTGACGTGGTGGACCAACGACATGGGACCTGCTAGACGGAGCCTATGACGGTTCCCCACGCTAACCATTTGTTGGTGGAACCCGTGGGGAAATTCCCTGATGCAATACTGAACACAAACAATACCTCCTAACGCAATAATAAGATGTTGTACGTGAAATGCGAGAGTTATTCAAATATTTTGAAACAATCTTTTCCTTATCGAGGGTTCTACTGTTGCAGTTCCTCTCACGTACATGATCGTATCATGACTGTATTGCATCGTAAAGTGTCACGGTATCGTTACTGTATCGCCGCACTGCACGATGACGTCACGGCGGATCCACGGGTCCCCGAGTCCATTAGTCACGCGGCTCTGGCACTTGACTGGTGGCCCCGGAACTTCCGTCGTCCATGTAATAGCTGCATGGAGAAGAATCAGAAGAGAAAAGAGGGAGAAAAAAATACGGCAAACAGAAAGAGGAGGAGGATGGACAAAACGGGCCAGAAAGACTAAAAGGAAAATAGAGAATGGAGAATGGAGGAGAGAGGGAATGATACAATGGAAATGCAACAAAAAATGGCCGCCCGTCGGAGGGTGGCGCTGCGAGCAGTCATCAATCGCGACGTTCCTCGATGGCCCATGAATCACTCTCGATGAAAAGATGAATGCTTTTTCATTGAATGCTTTCTTGTGGCGACCACGCCCCTGCCTTAGTGCTCTTAATAGCGTGCTTATTAATGGCGAGGATCCTCTGACAATCGCCATAAACGAAAATAATGAAGCGCCATCGAAACGGATTAGAAATAGGAAAAAAAAAAAACGATTCATAAAATGGAGGCTCAGCCGCATTGCACCAGAGTATTGCGGGTAAAACGTCTCTCAAGGGGGCCAAACAAGATGGCCGTCGTTGAATGAGACGAGCTTCAATTCAACTTAGCTCAGTAGGCCTATGTTACTGTCAACAAGGATATCCTTTGTCGTGGGGAATGCCGTCCATCAACCCAATTTATTAGGCAGATTGCACCATAATATTTCGGACTGCAACTTCATTACCGAATTGAATTTCTTGTAGACTTGAGCTAGCCTTTGGAAGAGAATTCCAACGCATAATAGCACGCAAGAATGCATAGAATGGACCCGAATGGACTTAAGTTCCTTCCATAAGTGGATTGGAATGTGGAATGTGCTTTCGTTTAAATATTCCCGCCCCTCCCCCCCTCCCCCTTCCAAGCTTGAAACTAGAGTGGGTAGGGTCAACAAATTCCAACGATTTGTCTCGTGTGAGAGTGAATTGAATTTAAGCTCCTGAGAAGAGTTAACTTGTCAATAGTGACCATCAATGCACCAAATATTACGTAAATATGACGTATTTTTATGTCATTTTTGCGAATTTGCGCCATCCTGTTTCAGGACGATCTCTTTACAACAACGTCCTCAATCGACGTCATTTTTGTATTCAAATAAATACGTCTGAATTTTCTATCAATTTTAAGTCATTCTACGCCAATGTTAAAAAAGAGACCTCATTTTGTAATAGTGGTTAAATTTTTCTTCCAATTTCCATAATTTTGCAAAGATGTCACAAAAGTAAGTACATTCTAAGAAGCATTTGTAAATATCATAACGACCTATTATCAGCAGCGTCCCTAATTTGAGTCCCTTTTGTAGTGAATTGTTGTCCCAAATGAAGGATCTGTTCATTATAAGGATAAGGGTCGAGTAAGGTGTTGATGGTCGTCCTTTTCGAGACCATTTCACCCCCAGATGTATTTAGCCCCTTTGTATAATTTGCTAACAATTATGTTAAAGCAATAGAAGGAAGGAAATGTTATTAATTCAATTGGTAACTGTGTGTTTGCATGCATTGAAAGGCCGATAGTTTAAATCACTAACATTACTTTGAAGCCTGGAAAATACATTGATTTTGCATTACCAAATCCGGTATTAGATACCCTAACTAAATAACTGCATGGCTGTTTAAATAACGAAAATCAGTTAATTATTGATATTCTCATAGCATACTGTAGATACTCTCATTGATGCTTCGCAATGTGCAATTGAATTTAAAGAACTTGCATTTTTCATAACTTATTTTGTGTTTATTTTCAGGTTTTTTTTTTCCTCAAGTGGCGCGAAGAGACGTAAGTGTGCCCTTCCTTCAGCAAATTTTTCTTGTCTGGTTGCAGGTAATCACGCTACTACATGTACATGCACGCGAATGTCGCCGATGAAATTTCCTCCCTTTTTAATTCAAAATGTGTTTGACAATGATCTGGTATCCTGTTTGGCCTTCCCTCTTTCATCGTCTTCGTTGGTCGAGCAAACAGGAAATTGCGTATGCCTAAAAAGGACCTCACACAGTCAACATTTCGCTGATAATTGAGAAGTGCAAATTTGAGCAGCGTTTTGACTTTTTTTTTTACCTGGCGCGATACGGTAGCTAAGATATGGCTTATTTATAGAAGGAATAATAGCGTTGATTGCGCAACCAGAATGGTAACTGCACACGTGACTACAATGCAATTTCAAGAAATGGAAGGGAGGTGAAAGGAGTTTTTGGCACCCAATTTCTCCCATGTTTGTCAAGGGTTTATCATCCTCAATCGTAATGATAAAGGATAGTTCATATACTTGTATATATTTTAAGGTCTGGTTTGATGTTGAAAATCAGCCCAGGTTCAAGGTGCTCCAGACTGGAATTTGGTTTTCTAGGAGAAAATTATCTTGTTTCATTGCTGAAAAAATACTTACATGTAAAATGTGTGCACCATGGACTTAAAAGATGTTTTTATTGGCAACTGTTCAAAACCGATTGAAAGTAACAAAAAAATTGTCAAGTTGATAGCTTTGATAAACCAACTTTTACAGGCGTCCTTATACGGTTGTTAATAGGCTGGTCCAGTTTTTGGTAATCTAATGTGCATCACGATTCTACCTAACGATAGTGCCAGGGAAAACATGTGTTATAATGATTCATTAACTCGAAACCATCATTATTTTTTTGCTTATTTATCATCTCATTGCTTGTTATGTTAGCATTACATTTTAATCTTTGAAAAAACTTCGACATCATTTGCGATGCATTGAGGAACTGTGACCTCATTTTCTAATCTTAAACAACATAGAAATCTTATGATCATGTCGCCATGTTCATGGGCGACCCTCGGGGGGTTAGCTGGTCACTCGTCCACGACAAAATGGCAACTGTAAAAAACCACGAACTAAATCTCAGTGTTTAATTCTGCTTTTCGTGAAAATTTATGAATCCTTAACTATCGATTTTGTGTTTGAGCATGTCAGACATTGGTCAGTTTTAAACCGGCGCCCAGTCCAGCGAGGCCCCATGCAGTGGCACCAGACACTGCGCCCCATTGACCAATATGGCGTCCATCCTAAATAGGTCTTATTCCTCGAAATATGTGCTTAGTTGAAACCGGTTTAGTCATCAACGAGTTGGTCGCTCATTGGCCGGTCAGAGACTGGCGCGCAATTTCCATTGGCTCTTAAAAAGGCGGAAGACCGTCCCGCCAGAAAGGCACTGAGGAAACATTAGGCAGCTTCTTGCCTTCCTCACCGGAAGTGGAGTTCTCCTGTTATGGTAGGCATTAGGCTGGCGGCATGCTGTGAAGGGCGTGTGGCGTTCTGGCTGGAGAGTACTGCAGCAAGGAGGCCCCTTTGTCCCCTCATCCAGTTTCAGGCATTGCACCCATTAAACCCCACAACCAAACATCCAACCAACCTCCCCTTGCTGTGGACGACGTGGCATTGCTTCCTTCTGCTTCCAGGCTGTGCTCGTTGTCTGTGCCAAAATAAAGGAGGCAGTTTAAGAATTACGAGTAGAGGGTAAATGGAGAGCTTTGTCGTGTACCCAATAATGTACATTAGTTTGCATGGATTACACAATGCGAGGTGGGAAGAGGATCTTCCTCACTCCATTGTTGGAGACCAGGCGCGTTCGCGACTGTTTGGGCAAAAGAGGCCGCTCGATGGCGCCTCCACATTGAGAGATAAGAGAAGAATCTTTGTAACAATTGGGAAAATATTGAGGAGATTTAGTCCGTTATCTTTGTAACAATTGGGAAGAATCAGCAATAAAATCGCTGATGGCCAGCAGATGTACGAGATATAGTTACTATTATATATATTTATTATTATATTTACGAGATTATTGGATGACCCCCGCACTCCAGCAGTAATTCAGAGAACGTTAACGTTCAAAAGAGGAGCTGTAAGATTTTAAAGTAAAGGAGGAAAACTGTGTGGGCGTAGCCAACTTTTAAGTGGACCCATCCTTGTTTTTTCTCTCGAAAAAACCTTGAAAAACAAACAAACAAAACCAAAGTCAACAAACGACGGTAATTGAAGGGAAATAGGGAGCAATGAAACCGGAGTTGTCCTCCCACTTATCCGATACAGGCTTCTAATACAACTGTTTTGGCCCAATAATGAAGGATTGCTGTTTGAAATTTTGTAAATCATTTATAACGATGCTGGATTTGCCAAGTGATATTGGTTTGCATCAGGCCTTTGGGAGATTTTGGGATCGAAACCTGGGTCAACCTTATCCTGCTTTTAGTTTTTGTGGTTTTCTAAAGCATATCCAGACAATAATTAGTTGTTCTTACTACCTCATGTTTCTGTCCTTGATCTGCATGTGTCCTATGGTCGTGATATTATGTATATGTGCCAATTTCATTTTTACTAAATGATTTTTCTGAAAAACTCGATCATGAACAAAACTCGATTTATGATTTATTCACGTTATTATACTGAAGGTAATGCGCCGATCACAAAAATTCCATTCAAATCCTAAAATATTTAATAAAATAACTACAATATAAAATAAAATTTGTTGTCATTATCAACATGACTCCAGGTATTTCTACCTTGTATCCTAACTATTTTGAATTGGCAGTATACAAATTTAAATTTATGAGGAGTATGCATGGTAGCAATGCATTTATTTGCAAATATGAAGAGTTTGAAGTGTTTCATCCTGTTATTAAATGTGTGGGCCTCAGCGTAGTTCTTCAGGCTATGCGGCGAAGCAGTTGACCAAAAGCTCCCCTTTCTCATAAAACGTTTTTTGATGTAGTTCTGATGGTTTGCTATAAATGATTTTGTGTAATCCCCAGGTAATTGTTTGTCTGTTAATTGTTAGGTAAATTGTCTAATGAAACGTAATTGATATTACATTTTGCAATTTTTATTCATTTTATGTGTAATTGTGCCGTTAGTTGGTATTGAATTTTGAAGTCATCAAGGATGGAAATAAAAGAGCATATGTGGATAGTGTGACATCAATACCTAATTTTTTTCTAAATATATTTCCAACAATAGACGATAATTATTGATGATTTTTCTCCAATGATATTTTAAATCTTTAAACGTCTGTTTTGTTCAAATCAATCAACTAGCGTCACCTGAACCAAGCTTACCGTCCTAAAGTTGACTTAAATGATAGAAGTTCTTTATGGACTGCCCTCCTAAAACTAACGGTCAAGATGATGACGAATACTTATTTTTGACCATGTGACAAAAGCTGTTGGCGGCGATAAAGTCATGGAAACTACGCAAGTCATTCTGTTGGCAAAATTATAAAACCTCCTTAGGGAGTGTCCGAAACGAAGCTATTAGAGACCATTTTTTCTTTCTCAAATCGGGCCATATACGATCCGGATGCCAACGAACTAATGAAGAAAAAAAAAAATTGGCGAAAAACTCAGCACGATAAGACCTTTTGATAAATAAAATCTTTTGTGGTCGGCTAATGGCGACCATGGAGTGCGGATGATAACAGATGATATAAAAAGAAAGCCAACAGATACACTTATTTTTGCGTCTGAAAAATGGGAAGTGAAAAAAAAACGACAAAGGGTCTATTAGTGGGGCTCCAAGATGAAAAGGAAGAAGGAATAATCTCGCTGTTCTGGATCCATTAGGGCCGGTACGGGGAGTGACGCTGCCGAAAATTGCCGAACCCCCCCTGGATATCCAACGACAGCCAGGGGGCGCCTCTGCGCAACCGGAAGCGAGAAGACGACTGCGAAAAGAAACCGGAAGCGCCGTAAAGCGAGTCCTTCTCAGAAAAGCGATTTTGGAGATGATGAGACACCCCCTCCTTATTCTCCCTGAGTATGACAGGGACACGGGGAATATGAGAAGGCCGCTGAAACTCCGAGTTCGTTGACAACCGAAGTCAGGCCTTGGTTGAACTAAGGAGTGCTGCTTGACACCCTGTATGTGTTTTGATAATTACAAACTTTACTAAACTAAATCAAGGACAGCCTGCCATTTCCATAAAATCCATAGTATACAAGTCCATACGTAGCCATATAATGTACTGTATGTTTTTATATTCTCTTACATATGTCCGTACATGGTCATACATACAGCATCTCTTTATGCACATCAATGGAGAATATATACAAAAACTTACTGTATATTAAAGTTCAAATTTTATTTCTATTGCCATGTAATACATTAGCTTAAGGGACGTGAGCAGCCATATAGCTTTAGCTACTGAAGTCATATAATACATGGTTCTAAGTATGTCTCTATATCTAAAGTTATCATGAATGACTATATATGGATTTGAACAGACCATACCTCAGGTTAGTGAGGTATGACATACATGTGCATGCATATAATCCCATATGTGGCTGGCCATGCTCAAAGTTTTCTACCCGGGATGACTCAGGTTATCCAAAAACGTTTGTGACCATGATAGTGTGTCAGTGTCGGTTGTCTTAAAGGTCCATAATAGTCATTCAAAGTCGACCCACTAGCGCCACAATCGACCTACTTTTTTATTTTTGTTTTGGTAATTTGTTGTTCAACTTATTTTTGAAGAGCGTTTTACTAAGTGGATAAACAAGAGGAAAAAGTCTTTTCTTCGCGGTTTTGTCCCTTTTCCCCTCATCGTTTACTTTCTTATTTTTGTGTTTTAGAATAGAAAGCAGGGGATGGTTGGTACCCCCGACAGACACAAAAGGGATCCCCGGGCCCCGAGCTCGAACCCGGATGGGTTGGATAGACACGCCCCGTCACGTAATCAATTTCACTTTTCATTTTATACTATTTTTGAAGAGCGGAATCTTATTCTTCCCTTGGTTTTTCACGAATTTCTCTTCTTTTTTTGTATTTCTTCTGAATTCATTTTTTTTTGTGGTGAAAAGTACGAATTTCTGCAGCCGTCCCCCTGATATTAATGCTTTATTTGTGAGTAGAGAGAGGGGGGGGGTGCACGAGCCAAGAATAAGAAAAAAACTAGGGTGGGGGTAGTAAGGGAAGCCACCCCGTCATGGGGGAGGGTTAGTGACAAATAAAAAATAGAGGAAGAATGAAATTGGGGGGGCTTTCAGCTCCTCCTTGGACGCCAGCCGCCCACCCCTCCTTTTTTGAAAAGCGAAAATAAAAGCGAAACTTACTTAAAATCATCCATTATAAGTCGTTAATAATAGCAAAGTTCACTTTATTTCGTCGCCATTGTGCGCCTCCTAATCACTGGCTTCGCCAAAATTGAATGCAATCTGGCGAGGACACGTCGAGCTACGGCGCTTCATTTGACTCGCGCTCGGCTCCCTTTGTCAGAGACGTCTATTGCATTCAAACGCTGAAGATCCGAAATTCACCCCCCCCCCCCCACCACCACCACCTCCTCATCTCAAACCCACTC
>JAQIXS010004310.1:0-15509 GCA_034700785.1 Rossiulus vilnensis
GGGACTTGGGAAAATGTCCGTTATTTAGAGGTGGCCGCTATTTAGAGGTGTCCGTTAGAGGAGGTTTTACTGTACATGTATATAAGTATCAAAATTTTGGAATTGAAATTTATAAACGTAATGTGTGCTCAAAGTACTTGACAGATTTATCACACTTACTGTATATTGTCAGGAGGAATTTATTATTACAATTCTATCGTCAATTAGAGAACTTTTAACTAAAACGTTAATAATGATACGTGTATTATGCTAAACGAATTTTATGCCCTTGAGTTTGAATTTATTGGTATTAATAAAATTATCTTGCCTCTAATCGTTTATATTAATAAATTTCAATTCAGCACAATGCCTTTAAATGTAAATATCGGGACCTTATGTCAAACCCGAAGTCGATATACTGTACAGTGTAGCTTCTGCAAATGTTGTTCAATCATGATAATATAACAGTTTTGTGTCCTAACTCGCCAATTTTACGCGGAAATAATATTCTACTGCAGACTCAATAATTTTGCGAATTATTGAGAATTGCCAAGAAAGTTACGGAAGTCTGGTTTGAAAGTAAAAACCAAACAGAGAAAGGAAATGTCTCAGTTTTATCAAATTTTTCACTTTCTCGTGGCTTCATGCTTTTTGATCTTTGGAATCGATTTTAACAACTACGCTAAAAGATGGAAATTCCTTAAGGGATCCTGCATGTTTTCCAGAATATGCTTCCTGGTTCACATGATCGCTGTCACGGTCACTTTAACGCTGTTTCTGGTGTCAGGAGTCAAACTGACGTTGCCTGAACTCATCAGGCATTCCCTTAGGATAAATAGCAGGCACATTTTAAGTAGGTATCAACTTGTAGATCATGCTTGCACATGCATATTTGGAGAACTATACGAAAGCGTTATGAATACTATTGTCTATTAAAAAGTGGGTGTATTTTTGGATTTGAACGTACATGTACATTTGTTTGTAAACTTTAGACCACCAGATCTACAGTACATCTACAGTGCACATGTACATGATTACGACTTCGGAAGCCTACACATTTGAGAATATTCTAAGTGAATGAAGATGTGATATTATAAATTTACATATGCAAATAATTTTATTTATACCATTATATCTTTAAAAAATCTTACAAAACATACACTTTACGTTGTAAGTTAACACTAAGACACGCACAGTGACTTGAATAATCCATAAGACGCACCACATGCAGTGTACATGCATGCTGCAAGTTGATATGTACTGTACTTCACGCAATATATTCTACTGAAATTGTTGGTCATTTCGGAAAAGGTATACCGTATGGTTTATAGATATCACTTGGATTTTATGTATCTAATTTTTCGCGCCTATTTCCAATGACTAAAATGACCTTGATGCCCCGTTAATGGCCTCAAAATATTTACAATTAAATGTCATTAAAATACCTACTCATATGACGTTATTGAACAGATACAAATATTTTTACAGTGTTCATGCATTAGTTTAATTGGAAATCAATAGAGCTGGTAAAACTTCGCAAAAACGGGTGCACCTTGCAGAATAAGCGCGCTTATCATTCTGTCTTTGCACGGCTGAACGTAAAATGGGAGCAGAACCAAAAAGAGGTGCGAAGCGCTTGTCCAACAAACTTCAAAATGAGACACAGTTCCATCAGATTCTCAGTGTGGTCACGTTTTGCTTTCTAGTCTTTGGCATCGACTTGACTTACTATGGCAAGAGGCGGAATATTCTCAAGACGTTCTGTCTATTTTTCGGCGTATATTCCGGGATTCACTTTATCGTCCTCACGGTCATCACAACCATATTTTTGATGGACAGCGCCCATCTGACCTTCGCTAATTTCATCGAGCATTTCAGCCTAAACTTCGTGTACGTTGAGGTCATGCTGATAGGTCTAATTCTTCACTCGAAACGCCACAAGTTGCTAAAGTTATTGTCCAGTCTGAACGAGGCCTGTTCGGCCATCTTGGGCGTCCTGCCAGAAAGCTACCAGCGGGTGCGATGGAAAATTCTGGTTCCATTCACGGTGTTCACCGTCTCGTGGATAACGTATTCCATTTTTTACACCGCAATGCTCGTTGTTGACGGTGGCGATCCTGTTTACGGAGTGGTCAGCGCCTGGCTATTTCCTCGGACGGCTGTGGGTCAAGTGATTATGAACAGAATATGCAGCGTGATGCTTAATTTCCTCGGTTACACCCATGCGGCTGTGGTTATCGTTTACCTGACCATCGTTCAGTTCGTTGTTTTGAACTTCTTCCATCTTCGAATCCCAGAAATGACTTTGGATGATAAAAAGCAAATAATCCACCAAGGAAGACACGCCTATGCTGTTTTCTTACGCAAGCATAACGCCATGTGTGATGTGATCAGAGTCATGGACAACGTTTTTCGCCAAGCAACCATGATCTGGAGTTTGTTGGAAATCTTCTCTATAATCTGCGTTATAAGAGCCATGGATTTGGACAAACAAGCTATTGGTTTTGACAGTGAGTTGATCGTGGCACTTGCAGTAAGCATTTCAAGCTTTCTTTGCAAGATCATTTTTGCGTCGAAGATTAACGACCAGGTAAGGAGCTGGGTAGACCCAGGTTATAAACAGAATTATCGGCATGTATATGACTTATTTCATGTATGGTTAGACCGTTTACAGATATGTCCATGTGCCGTAGGTCAACATATTTACAGAAATGATCATAAAATATCTCTATATATCCACATCTGAAAAAAAAATAATACAGTAACTTGTTATAATTTATATTGGCATTTTCTAGCTATAATATAATTATACATGTATAATAAAATAAGTACTTTATGCAGGTTAGACCGCATTTCCATTACTAAGTCGTAATAAGAAGATATCATCACTGCATGCTTTTATGTAAAAGCGAAAGGCATGTTCGATGTCTGCAATATTTTCTCATAATTTCATAACTTCACATTTCCTGAGATATAATGTTCAACTGCAGACTCAAAAATTTTGCGAACCGAGAAGCTGAAGAAATGAGGCCGGAAGCTGAGAAAGTTACGGAAGTGTAGTTGGGAAATAAAAATCAAACAGAGAAGCTAAATGTGTCTCAGTTTTATCAAATTTTCCAATTACTCATGACTTCATGCTATCTGATCTTTGGAATCGACTTGAACAACTATGCTAAAAGATGGAAATTCCTTAAGGCATTCTGCATGTTTTCTAGAATATGCTTTCTGGTTCTCATGATCGCTGTCACGGCCATTTCAACTCTGTCTCTGTTGTCAGGAGTCAAACTGACGTTGCCTGAACTCATCAAGCATTTCAATTAAAACATCTTGTACATCGAATGCATTCTGACGTATAAATTATTCCGTTCAAAATGGTGTACTGTACTTCACACAATTATGCAACTAGCAATTATTGATATATTCTACTTGAATTGTTAGTTATTTCGGAAAAGGTATACTGTATGGTTTATAGATATTACTTGGGTTTTATAGATTTGATTTTTCGCGCCTATTTCCAATGACTAAAAGGACCTTGATGGCCTCAAATTATTTACACTTTAATGTCATTAAAATACCGACGCATATTACGTTTTTGAACAGATACAAATATTTTTACAGTGTACATGCATTAGTTTAATTGGAAATCAATAGAGCTGGTAAAACTTCGCAAATACGGGTGCACCTTGCAGAATAAGCGCGCTTATCATTCTGTCTTTGCACGGCTGAACGTGAAATGGGAGCAGAACCAAAAAGAGGTGCGAAGCGCTTGTCCAACAAACTTCAAAATGAGACACAGTTCCAGCATATTCTCCGTGTGGTCACGTTTTGCTTCCTGATCTTTGGCATCGACTTGACTTACTATGGCAAGAGGCGGAATATTCTCAAGACGTTCTGTCTATTTTTCGGCGTATATTCCGGGATTCACTTTATCGTCCTCACGGTCATCACAACCATATTTTTGATGGACAGCGCCCATCTGACCTTCGCTAATTTCATCGAGCATTTCAGCCTAAACTTCGTGTACGTTGAGGTCATGCTGATAGGTCTAATTCTTCACTCGAAACGCCACAAGTTGCTAAAGTTATTGTCCAGTCTGAACGAGGCCTGTTCGGCCATCTTGGGCGTCCTGCCAGAAAGCTACCAGCGGGTGCGATGGAAAATTCTGGTTCCATTCACGGTGTTCACCGTCTCGTGGATAACGTATTCCATTTTTTACACCGCAATGCTCGTTGTTGACGGTGGCGATCCTGTTTACGGAGTGGTCAGCGCCTGGCTATTTCCTCGGACGGCTGTGGGTCAAGTGATTATGAACAGAATATGCAGCGTGATGCTTAATTTCCTCGCCTACACCCATTCGGCTGTGGTTTTCGTTTACCTGACCATCGCTCAGTTCGTTGTTTTGAACTTCTCCCATCTCCAAATCTCAGAAATGAATTTGGATGCTAAAAAGCTAATGATCCACCAAGGAAGACCCGCCTATGCTGTTTTCTTGCACAAGCATAACGCCATGTGTGATGTGGTCAGATTCATGGACAACATTTTTCGCCAGGCAACCATGATCTGGAGTTTGTTGGAAATCTTCGCTATAATTTGCGCTGTAAGAGCCATGGATTTGGACAAACAAGCTATTGGTTTTGACAGTGAGTTGATCGTGGCAGTCGCAGTATTCACTTCGACCTTTCTAAGCAAGAGCATTTTTGCGTCGAAGATTAACGACCAGGTAAGGAGCTGGGTAGACCCAGGTTATAAACAGAATTGTCGGCATGTGTATGACTTATCCCATAAATGGTTAGACCGTTTACAGATAATCTATGTCCATTTACTGTAGGTCAACATATTAAAAGATATGATCATAAAATATCTATATATTTACACCTGGAAAATATAATGCAGTAACTTGTTATTATTTATATTGACATTTATTAGCTATAATATGATTATATAATAAAATAAGTACTTTATGCAGGTTAGATTGTATTTCCATTACTAAGTCGTAATAAGTGGATATGCAACACTGATACAATCATCACTGCATGCTTCTACATGTATGTTGTTAATGTTTGCCGATATTCAAACGTAGCTAGGCCAGCGAAAGGCACATTAGATGTCAGCAATATTTTCTCATAATTTCATAACTTCACATTTCCTCGTGATGAAAGATCGATAGTCGACTTTCGAAAAGGGACGTGTGTAAATGAATTGAACTTGTTTCAACAGAAAAATTCGTTGATCGAGACCGATTTGATACGTATACGAATATAGCTGTGCTGCGTACACCAGGAAACAGCTCTTAATTGATACCTGATCTAGCCCAAAAATGGCAAAATTCGGGTGCAGGAAGCCTGGTTGCAAAACGAATGCAAAACAGCGAAACGACCCAAGATAACAATGAACAAAATAGTCAACCTTGTCGTATTTATCCTTGTATGGTTTGGGATTGACTTGACCACTTTGAGCAAGAAATGGAAGTTGCTGAAGATGTACTGCTTAATTGCCAGAATATGGTTATTCGCTCAGATGATCATCTGCACTGTCATCATGACAGCGTTTCTCACAACTGGCAGTGACACTCTGACGTTTTCGGAAATCATCAACCACATCAATCGTATAGTAATGTACGTTGAGAGCATGGGGATGTACGTGTTTTTTTGCTTAAATTCTGACAAAATTGTCAAATTGTTGATAGATCTCGAACAGGTTTGCGTGGCCATAATGAATGATCGTCAAGACAACCATTGCGTAAGTGGAAGAAAAATCACAGGAGTAGTCGTTCTACTGCACACCTGGTTTATCTCAATCTTTATTTATTTGGGAGTCGAAGATGGCAACCACATTTATCGAGTGATTTTCGAATGGCTTTTTCCCGCAAACATCACGTGTCAACAGGTTTTTGGTACTTTGGCAGTTATCTTGGGCTTCGTAGCCTTCTACATGCACGTGGCCTGCGCTTTCGTCTACCAAATCATTGCTATGGCCATGGTCTGGAACTTTAATTGTTTGCAAAGCATGGCTCTGGATTCTGAACATTCCAGAAATTCGCTTGGTGATAACCTGAGGGTGACCGAGTTTGCCATTTTTTTGAAACACCATCAGAACATGTGCGTGTTGGTCCGACGTATGGACGGTATTTTCTGCACTCTCATCTTAATGTGGAATGTTTTGGAAACCTTTGTTCTCATTTGCTCTATAAGAGGCATGGGTTTTGATGAGGGGAATCAAGAGGTCCACTATCAACTGGTGATACCGATCTGCGTCTATGTCTGGACATTTCTGCGCAAAATTCTAAATGGAGCCGAAATAAATGATCAGGTAAGATTTACCAAACCATGTATACGTTTATAAAAAAATAGGATAAATATGATAAAGTAAGGGAAGAAGTTGTACAAAGCTGAGGTGTGACCCCAGTTTTAATTAGGAACGTCTTTGCTTGACATGATTATAAAATGGTGTTGGAGAAGTTTCAGTATTTTTTTTGTTCCAAACTGAGACAGATCAGATCAAACGTGGATAGAGACGTTTGGTTAGGATGATTTGCTTAAAAACGCGGCGATAATCCATCATTTGTATTTTTTTTAAATTTCAACTAAGGCGTTTCAAGGACGCTGTTAAAAAGCATAATCGTATTAAGAGCGACATTTTGAGAACAACCAATGAAAACAGACGGATTATCTTTGATTTTTTACAAGTTTTTTTATTTCCTCTATTTCTTTTTAAAAGTAAAATCGAGCCATGGAGGCAAAATTAGTGTAACAAGCGCGAAATCATGGATATTTTGCAAGATTTGTAGTAATTGTTTATTATATTATTAATAAATAATAATAAAGATATATATCATAAATAATAAAGAAAATGGCGTATGGCCGTATGCTAAATGTTTAGAAAAATTAATCACAAGCTTCTATATTTTGTACACTTTGAGTAATTGGTTTCTGGAATCGGCGCCATTTACACTGATCATAACACATTTACTGAATACATGCTTTTATTCGCTGTAATGCGAATATTTTAGGCATAGTTTCCTTTAACTATCGGACATTTAATCAATTTCCTATTAGGCTAGTGCTGAGTATCTGTGATGTCAAATTCGATTTTGTAAAGTGTTAGCCGTCGAATTTGTCAATATAATTATTTCGATGGCAATGACAACATGACATAATTAATGTTGTATTATAGTGCTTTTAATATTGCGCATAGTTTTTATTAAAACAATTGACGACACTTGCTGCTGTACTACATGTACAATGTTATAGCGCCTTTATTTCCTCAGCATAGCTAATAATACGCGCTCTATTAAACATAGTCCACATAATGTTTTTATTTAGTTAATGGACCTCTAAAGCACTTTTTATGAAAGTCACTTTAAATTGAAACAACGATCACTGGCTGATATGATCGGTGCAAGAAAAAAATCCTCCTGGAAGATGGATGAAAATAAGACAAGATCTGTGGAACCGAGCAAAAACTTTCACATGAAGAAAATATTCCGAGTTTTTTACATAATTTTCTTTCTAGCAGGTATAGATTTATTGCCGCAAAATCACTGCCTCAAGTGGAGAAAGATATACAGTTTGATAATCGGAACTTCTTTGTTGATATTCAAGGCTGTCTTCTTTGTTTTGATCATTTGTCACGTGATCTTCGACGATGTGACATTTTCAAAAACGAGTTTTTTCATCGCAACTTTGCTAGTCCAGCTCGAGTTACATTGCGTCCACTGGACATTTTACCGGAAATCGAGTGAAGTCGGTCAGATTCTGCTAGACGTGGAGACAATTTCGAAGGAGATTTTGGAAAACGACCCCGGACAGATTGGCGGAGTCTGCCGAGTCAAACTGATCCTGCGCTTCGTTTCCACAGTTTTTATGATCGGACTTTTGTTATGGAAATTCGTGCAGTACACCAAGCAATCGCATATGCCTGTTGTGAATTGGATCTTTTTAGAAAACACAAACTTGAGTGCCCATACAGTAGACCTCATGCTAGATGTCGTAATAATTTTATCGGTCTCCACTCACATTAACTTCGTCTCGTTTTACTTCTTAATCGGTTATTTGATCCTCTTAAATTTCGCGCTTTTGCAAAAAACACGTCTGACCAAGAGTGATGGACATGTCGTCTGGAGAATTGTGCGGCTCCACCAACAACTTTGCAAAGTGGTCCGCTTGGTGGACAAAACGTTCAGAGAAACCTTACTAATGTGGACCATTTCCGAAATGACGAGCATTGTTTTCGTCGTCAGGGCCATGGATTTAACAGGTTCATTCGAAGGGCTTACCACTGAAATGATGTGGTCATTGGTACTCTTTTGGTCAACGTTTCTGATCAAATCGGTGTGCGCATCTGCCATCAATGAAAAGGTAATCAAACATTGCTCTTACTTGATTAAAACGTGCCCGTTTACTTTTATATCACGTAGAAGCAGCATCAAAGCACGTAATGCGTGAATCACTTTGGATACTATTTTGTTATTGTATGAAGTGGAAAATTTAAACAAGGCCATATAAGGGATTATATATGCCTTTACTAACCATATATGGGTCATATATAACCATTACTTACCATGCATGAGCAATATCTGGCAATATACAGGTCTATATATGGCAATACAAAACTATGTACGGTACATGTTTAAATTATCATATCTGTAAACGTGTTCACACACCTGTACATATGGACATATGCAGGTATGAATGTAAAAATACATATGGCAACTTGTGGAAATGAATGGGCGTATATACATGTATATGGCCAATTTCTGGTATAACCATATTTGGTATAACTATATATGACCATACATGGACTATATTTACTTTTTACACCCGGATGAAAACAGCTTTTTCAATAATTTAAGACCACCTAATATGATTAAAATTTTTAAATTTGTAAATAACCTTGCCATCTACTTTCCCAGTTGCGACTGAAAAGTTTCCAGTCTAGCACAAACGAACGATGATAATTATACTAACGCCACTCATGTATCCTTTACGAAATATAAAAACTGTCATGCGACGAAAACCTCGCGACACTGTAATTAGTTAAACACTTAATCCGCCAATTAATTGTTGGTTTAATCGGATATCGATAGAGGTTCAAGATGAAATCATACTTACCGTAATGTTTTTAAAAGCTCGCAATGCTTGCTGCGTTATATAAGGCCAACAACAAAAATTCGCAAAGAAACTTATCACATGCGACCACCAGCAAACAAGCCTAGCGAAATGGGACCAGAGGCGATGAAAGTTGTGAAAACTTGGAAGCGTATCAAGCCTCGAAAAGCGGCCAAGTCGCAGTTTCGTCAAATCATCGACATTATCGAGCTCTTCTACTTCGTTTTCAATATAAATCTGACAGACACAAAACGAAAATATTTCAGTAAATTCCACACATGTTCGAAAATATGCTTTGTACTGCAAATGGTCGCCTTGCTGTTCTTGACAACAGCGTTTCTAGCAAAGAGCGATGTCCCTATGACTTTTGCTCAGGTGATCGGCTTAATCAATTTGGACATAATTTACGTGGAGAGAATTGTCATGTACCAGTTTTCAGTTCCAACACCGATAGACTGGTGCAATTTCTCGCCGACCTGAACAATGCCTGCAATCGACCAGCAGACTATATCAAAGTCCGCTGCCAAATGTTTGGGGCATTCGTGGCCTGCTGTGCCATGGCTTTCTCTGGATTTATCGACATGTGCGTTAATGATGACCGTCTGATTTTCTTTAGCGCAATATGTTGGATTTTTCCACAATTCATCTCATATCGCTTGATGTTGAGCAGAGTCTGTTCCATTTTCGTTCTTACGGCCACCTCGATTCACATGGTTTTCATTATCTTCTATCTGTCCATCAACCAGTTTATCATCTTAAAATTCAACTGCCTTTAGAAAATGAAGCTTTGCGCTCAAGAATCCTGCGACTTGGCCAGGGTTGACCCCGTGTGTGTCAACTTTTTGAGAAACCACCAAACAATGTGCAAGTTGGTGCGACACTTGGACAGCATCTTCCACAAAATCGTGTTGACCAGGACGTTCTTTGAAAAGTTCTCTCTCATATGCATCATCAAAGGCCTGGATTTGGATGATGGATTTTTCTAGTCCAAGTTGCCCGACCGCAACACGCTTTTGGCGCTCATCTTGTTTCTGTGTTTTTTCCTGACCAAATATGACTCTGCTAGCACCATCAATAACCAGGTAAGATTTGTTGAGCCACTGTGCTAACGTTATCGCCATCACGATATAAATTTAATTGTTTGCAAAAACATTTACATGCAAACATGATTTTAAAATAAGTAAAAAGCTGTTATAAATGGAGTAGGTGCAATCTACAGCAGTGTACCACAAGGAAGTGTTTGAGGTCCACTGTTTTCTTATTATTTATTAACGATCTGCCTAAACTGCTTTCTTGACAATCTAATTTTTTGCCGATGATTTTGTGCTGCATTGGGTAATTAGGTCTTGAAATTCTAATAATTTGCAAATGGATTTCGATGTCATTTCAACACGATATAATGCAGTTTTTATTAAAGTGAAACTAATGCACAGATGATAATTATGAAGCCATGAAAAAAAGAAAACCGGTTTTTTGCACGGAACTAACCGTGATGCTCAAAATTGGTAGATTAAATGAAAGAAGCTAAAATTGTGATTTGTGATAGACTTAAAGTAGACTCATAAAAATGACTTTGATAAACTAATAAAAGAAAGAGGAAGATTATGCCAAACCTGCATTGCATTAAAATTTTATTGAATAATAAACTCAAAAGAAATTTATATTCTGCAAGGGCTGTAAGCTTAATTAAATACACGATTGAAATATACGACTTCTCCAGAAATACTCAAATAAACAGTGCACGGAAGACTCAAAATCAAATTATAACAATGTTATTTCATGATAAACATGCAGGAATATTTCAGGAAAAAATAATATTAAAAGTGTAACAGTTTTAATGAGATTTAATGATTAATAATAACTATTTATTTAATAATAAATATAAAAATATTTATGAAAATAACGCCATTAAACTTCGTAAGAGTAATTATAAATATGATATTTCATTAGCTAAAAATAAATATGGCCTAAGGACTTAAGAGTAAATAATAGCAACAATATTTGATAAACTAACTAAAAAAATCTTGCAATCGCATAAAAAATGTCAAGTAAAACGGTAATATAAATTATTTATTTGGATCACAAAAGTAATAGCAAAAATTAACAATAATGATGATACTGTAAGATAATTTACTGATTTATGAAATTATTTGCATTAAAATACCTGATGGAATTGTTCTGCTGGAAGTAAGATTTAATATTTCTCTTTAAAAATAATGTAATTGTTTATATAACTGTTGCAATTAACCTTCATTCATGTAAAGTGTAAGAATGTATTGTGATATGCATATGTAAGTGCAGATAAAGTGATGAAATTGATGAACAAGCTACGACACTGAGCTTATTCGCCGATAGAATAATATAGACCAGGGGTTCCCATGTGACCCTATGTGGGGTCGTGGGCTGATTTTTTAGGGTCACGGCCTGTTTCCGTGATTATAGAATTTATAACTCTCGTGATAATAAACGACTTAAATTTGAATTGCTACATTTTTTTACTGAAAAATCTTTTTATAGACTATTTTGTACATTGTGAGAAAAAACTTTTTAGGGTCGCAAAGGCTTTTGTAATTTTAAATTAGGGTCATGATCAAAAACGTTTGGGAACCCCTGATGTAGACTGTAAAAACGCATTTTCCAAGCTTTCAGTGCATCCTAAGGTAAAGCCATGTAATTCTACATAGGCTACATAACCACGTATAGAAAGTAGTTTATCTTTAATATATACATCCATATATGGCTTCACACTTTTCCCATATACGGTCAATCTTCAATGTTCTGCTAAAGACAGTCTCATAACTGCTTACTTCCGGGTATAGACATGCATGTATTATACATCTTTAAATACATTGACATAGGCTATGTGGTCAAATGCAAGAATGGAAAAAAAAAACATATGGTTTTGTAGGCACATGCAATGGAAAAAAATGGCAATTATTTTAATGGCTATATAACCGTATAAAGCCATATGTTCAGAGTTTCGCAGGAATATTGTCAACTGTTCAACAGGCTGTATTCAGTTTTATGCATCTCAATTTCACTTAATTTTCGAATAACACTCCATACAATATGCAAATAACATTGCCTCGAACTTTTCCAATGGCGCATGGCGTCTGAAAAGTTGCCAGGCTGGCACAAAAAATCAATGGCAATTATATCAATGCCACTCACGTACACGAAATATGGAAACTTCGCCACACTGTAATTATTTAAACACTATCCGCCAATCAATTGTTGATTCGATTAGATATCGATAGTAGTTCAAGATAAAATCATACTTACCTTATTGTTTATAAAAGCGCGCATTGCATGCTGCTTTATATGAGGCAAACAACAAAAATTCGCAAAGACACTCGTAGCATACGACCACCAGCAAACGAGCCTAGCAAAATGGGACCTGAGGCGAACAAAGTTGTGATAACCTGGAAGCGTATGAAGCCTCGAAAAGTGGCCAAGTCACAGTTTCGCCAAATCATCGACATTATCGAGCTCTTCTTCTTTGTTTTCTGCATTAATCTGACAGGCACAAAAGGAAAGTATTTCGGTAAATTTCACGCGTGTACAAAAATATTCTATACATTACAAATGACCGCCCTGTTGTTCTTGACGACAGCGTTTCTGGTAAAGGGCGATACTAGTATGACTTTTGCACAGGCGATCAACTTCATCAACTTGGACATAATTTTTGTGGAGAGCATCGTTATGTACCAGTTCTTCAGTTACAACACCGAAAGACTTGTGCAATTTCTCGCGGACCTGAACGGTGCCTGCTTAGCCGTCATGGGCGATCGACCTGCAGACTATCGCAAAGTCCGCTGGCAAATTGTTGGGGCATTTGTGTCTTGCAGTGCCTTGGCTATTTACGGATTTATCGACCTGTGCGTTAATGATGACCGTCTGATTTACATTAACGCAATATGTTGGTGTTTTCCACAATTGATCTCATATCGTTTGATGCTGAGCAGAATCTGTGCCATTTGCGTTTTTGCGGCCTTCTCAATGTACTTGGGTTTCATTTTCTTTTACCTGACTATCAACAAGTTTATTATCTTGAATTTCAACTGTCTTCAGAAAATGAAGCTTTGCTCTCAACAATCCTGCAACTTGGCCGGGGGTGACCCCGTGTATGCTACTTTTTTGAAAAACCATCAAACAATGTGCAAGTTGGTGCGAGATTTGGAGGTTATTTTCCGCAAGGTCGTACTGATTTGGTCATTTTTTGAAGTGTTCTCTCTCATATGCATCATCAGAGGCCTGGATTTGGATGATGGATTTTTCAAGTCCAAGTTGCCCGACCGCAACGGGCTTGTTTCGCTGTTGATGTTTCTGTGCATTTTCCTGATCAAATATGAATCGGGCAGCACTATTAACAACCAGGTAAGATAATGTATGCATAAATATTATTTATAAATATACGCATTCTGTTATCTTAACTTGCTCAGAATATATGCAAAATCCACTTGGTTTTAAAAAGCCCGCCAATTTCATAAATTTTACTTTATAAACATTATTTTATAGCTAGCGTGGCTGACCAACACATAAGTGTTTCGTAAAGAAAAACGAAATGAGCCCCAGATTTTTCAAGTTTACACATTTTCTTGATTTATATCCTGACATGGGAGTTTATTTAAACAAGTATGTTAAGGGATGTGTGCTTTACAAAATTAATTGGATTTTTACCCAGTATGTGAAATGTAGTATGTTGTACGACACAGATGATAATAATTATGTCATCACAAACTGGATGACGGAAAGAAAACGTTCTTTGCATTGAACTAACTGTAATGCTCAAAGTTGTCAGATAGAATGCTAATGGCATATAACAAGCTATAATAAATGGAAGAAACTATATTTGTGATTTGTGACAGACTTTTAAGTGGAATCATAAAATCGCATCGATCATCCAATAAGAGAAATAAGAAAATCACACAAAGCCTGTATAACATTAAGTATACATGAATCTATACTCAAAAAAATTAAATTATGCATGGGTTGAAAGCTTAATTAGATATAGGATTGAAATATATGGCTTTTTCAGAAAAACGTAAATCAACAGAGTACAGAAAACTCAAGATAAATTTATAAAAAATATTATTTAATGATAAAAATGTAGAGCAATTCCCGGGATAAAATTTGAGCACGAATTAAACCTAAAAAAATTAGTCTCTCTAGAGTCTCCCTGCGTGCCACCGGAGAGAGACTGGGAGACTCGATTCAAGTCTTCGAAAGTATCCGCAAGGAAGACTTTAATCTCCTTCCGGGACCAGCGTCTCTGATCGGAGTCTGACCGAGACCCGTAGATACTTTCGTCTCCACGAAGGGAGACTCGCAAAAACTATCGTCTCCATTTGAGAGATCAGTTTTTCTCTTGAGTCTCCCGATCGTATACTATAGTAACTTTCGGGAGATGCAAAGAGACGCAAAATACTCTCAGAGACTTTTTAATAGACTTCAGGAGACTCTCGGAGACTGAAAATTTTTATCCCGGGAACCGTCAAACGAGATAATTTTGGAATAAAAATATTAAAAGTAAAACAGTTTATATATTTAGTAATTTTTAATAAATACTTCTTTCTTAAATAATAAATATAAAAATATTTCTTAAAATGAGACCATTAAATGAGTCATTATAGATACGATTTTTCAATAGCTAGAAATGAATATGGCAAAATAACTTTTAGAGTACATAATACCAACAATATTTCGTAAATTACCAGAATAAATCTTGCAATTGGTCGATAAATGTTAAGTAAAAAGTTGCTATAAATTATTTATCGTAGTTACAAAAGTAATAACAATTATTTACAATTATAATGCTATAGCAAGATAATCTTAAACCTGTTACTGATTTATGAAATTATCTATTGCATTGATATACCTAATGGAATTGTGCTGTAGGAAGTGACATTTAATATTGCTCCTACAAATAATGTAAATATTTATATGGCTGTTGCAGTTAAGCTTAATTTATATAAAATGTAATCAACTATATTACTTGTGATGTGTGTATTCGGTTTTTTAAAATTCATATCCACCTAATATGTATACAATTTTTGAATATCACTCCGTTAACAGAAAACTCAAGATAAATTTATAAAAATATTATTTCATGATAAAAAATGCAGAGCAACCGTCAAACCAAATAATTTTGGAATAAAAATATTAAACGTAAAACAGTTTATATAAAAATATTTCTGAAAATGAGGCAATTAAACTGCGTAAGTCGTAATAGATATGCATACAATTTTCGAATATCACTCCGTAAACTATGTAAATAACATTGTAACCAACTTTGCAAATGGCGGTATGGCTTCTGAAAAGTTGCCAGGCTAGCACAAACAAACAGTGGCAATTATATTAATGCTACTCATGTATACGAAATATGGAAATTGTCCTGCAAAGAAAACCTTGCGACCCTGTAAT
>JAQIXS010004311.1:0-15504 GCA_034700785.1 Rossiulus vilnensis
AATTTGCATACACTGACAAAATTATTTGGTGTTATGAATTAATGCTGTGAAATAATTTAAAATTGAAATTATTTCAATTAGCTGCTTGGTTTCACATTAATTAGGTTATTATTGCCAAGCTTGCTGAAATTAAACATTGGTGGCTTGTATGCTAGTAGCCAAATTTGCTACACATGGTGATAGTTCTTATACATAAAGGAAGTAATTTTAAACAGAGTAAATTTCCAAAAAAAACGGTCTTACCAGAGTAAATCATTTTTCCTTAGGCACATGTACTCACATCCTTAAAAATAACTGTGTCTAAATTGTAATATTTCCAGTTAACACTTTCTTTTCCAATTGAGAAAGTATTTTCGAAAAAGCTCAGTAAATTACTGGACGCCATCATTCAAAATGAAGATGGTTAGTTGACTTAACTGTAGGGGGCGTTGAGTAGGGCGGCAGTTTTGAATTGGTAGCCATGTTTGCAGTGTTATGTTTTCAGGATGTGTGCAGCACTAATGAATTTTATGTTATTTAGAGCTTGTTTTTATCCATCTATTGGTAGGGGTTCTTTCGTGAGGATTAAATACTTGCAATATGTTATTCGTTATTTATTAGACTGTAATAACGTTAGACATGTTAAACGTTTTATTGTGTGTTCTGTTTCACTCTTCTCATAGGTTGCACTCTTGCGGGTTGTGTTCGAGGGGCTGTTATTGGTGTAGTGGGGACAGTGCTTTGGATCTGGCTAGTGGGGGCCTGATTGATTATGTTTCTTATCACTGTGTTATTCGTATGACCTACGGCGTTCGGTTGTGTATCTTGCCTAGTGGTTGGTGGTTGGTTGGTTGTATGGTCAGTGTTGTTGCTTCTGGCAGAGTGTACCTGGGTGTTGTAAGGGGTGTTTGTGGGTGGTGGTGGTATTAGGGTTGGTATATACGCAGAAAGGATGCAAAAATTCAAAGCATTAGATCAAAAGAGTAGCCTTGATTCTTTAAGAGATTCAAAGCCATAGAGCTATGGATGTCAGCTCTTTTAATATTTGACCGAATATTGTTAAATCTAGTTTCCAGTCGATATATGGAGAGCCCTATGTAGACCTTAGGGCACATCGTGCACTTTGCCTGGTAAACTACATTGCTCTTCTTTAGTGTAGGGACCGTATCTTTTTTTTAGTGGGAAGCAAAGAATTGACGGTGAGTTGGCATTTTGGAACGTGGATGCTTGATAAGGAATGCTAATCCATGTCTTTTGCTCGTTAGCATTTGTTGATTGGTTCTGGGCGTTTGCTAATTTTCTTCTATTGTTTCTTAGTTTTTACTACAAATGCTTTAGGGTAATTGTTATTCAGAAGCGTTTGAAACACTGTCTCCACAATTTCTTTTCGCTTTGCTATATCACTTAGTAAGTGTTATGGTTATGGCTTGTCGAAATAAGGCCTCTGCAACGTTGGTTTTGATTGAAACAGGGCTAACAAAAACCCATTAACCCTAAGGTTAACTTGTTGTTTGAGGTATCCCCAGGTTATCTAACCTTTCAGTTAACCTACAATGGCACAATCGGCCATTAGAGGACTTCATGAGTAACAATTTCAGGGACGCAAATTAAATCTCAACAAACTTCAAACCAAATCGACCAAGCCATGTTCAAAGCTCAATTACAGCCTTTTGTTGTAAGGTGTTGTGCTCATTGTAGGGTTTAGACACCGACAGGGTCTGAATCCGGTCGAAAATTCCGTCAACCTCCAAATGCGACGTTAATTTAATCGCGATATGCATTATTCATGAAACCAGACCGGACTAAATGCCGGTCCCGTGTTTCTTACGTCATTAGACGCCAGATGCCCTCCAATAAATGTAGAGGCACGAAAACGGGATGGGAAATAAACGAGAAGTTTTATATAAAAATTTAATTTCGCAGAAACGCTTTTTCGCGAGCTGCTTACGCGCGGCCGTAAACATCAGACACGGAATACAAAAAGCTCATAACGACAATAAAATTTTCAGCTTTGGGCCAAATAATGCACGAAATGAACCTCGAAAAAATTACGACAATTGCTGCAAGCGGAAGCCAAATTATCCAAAGTCGTTCCAGCGAAGCTCGCTAGATGGCACGCAGGTTTATGGGGCCGTTGACGAAGTACGTCCATCAATCAATATATCACTAGTTTAGTAATACATGTTCAAAGTATTCTTACACTATTGGCTGAATATAATGGTACCAATATGAGGTGAAGCCAAATTATCAACAGACAGTCCCGCGATTCTCGCTAGATGGCGCGCGAGTTTATGGGACCCTTGATCATTAAGGAGATGCTCTCATTTTGCTACTCTTTTAACCGGTTTGGACCCTGTGTAGTGTATACTGTTCCAATGTGACCATAATGCTAAATATCACTAGCAGAATACATTCTAAATGCATTCAGTATAACAGTATTGATAGAGATTTAAGCCAAAATGCGAATTTGCCTTTCAAATTCGTTTACTTGATAATAAAGTATTAAAATGTTTAGATAGAATGAACTTAAAACTCTTGCAAACCAATCATAATGCTTACTAATATTTTAATGAAATGTTTTTTTTCCCGAAATACTGCATTATTAACTAAGCGAATTATAAAGGCAATTTATTGGAATGGAAATGTGAATGCTAATCTTTAAAAAATGTATGCAAATATATCCAAGTACTGTATATCAAAGTTCCCAAGATAAGGTACCACAGCAACCCCTCACGTCCTATCCTACTTCCTAGTGAGAGTCCAACCTAGCAATAAAAACTAAGTCAAGAGGATTATTCACCGAGAAGATTCCTGGATAGTCGTGGAAATGAGGACGGCTTTTATGGACGGCCAACAGTTAGTGAATTTAACTGATGAAGGTCAAGTCAGTAATACACGTTGCATATGCGCTCTCTAATGTTTGCGAAATGAAATGTTTGCTTCAGAAAACAGGTGGCGATTAACGGAAACAACGAAACTTGCCAATTGGTTAAATACCTGACCTTCACTATAAATAATACTTTTGCGTAGTGGCAACTATTGCAAATGATTTAATAGGCCTACTCGGCGTATCAAGCAAGCGCTGCCATACTTTTGTCGATTCTATCACGGAATTTTCATAAAAATGAATAAATAAATATAAGAAATAAATGCCAATCACGTCATGGACAACCAGTAGACATTGATAAAGCAACCAATGACAGTAAAGCAGGGTTTGAATTAAGACTTAGAGAGTATTTTGTTGTTTCCTTCCCGTTTTTTTAATTTTTTAACAATCTCACATATTCAATTGTGAAATATAATTTCATATACATGTATAATACAAATGAATTCACGATTAAGTTTAAATACTTGTATAGCACAATTAAATTAATTCAGATATATTGCATGATATACCAAAAGTCCTAATTCATAAGATTCCTGGAAGGCCTATATTAATAGTTATATTTTTAGAATATTTTGACACAAACGTGTATAATCAGACTTATTTTGAAATATATCCCAACATCATACGGGAACTATTTAGTAATGTATAAATAAATGTCATACATAAATTTTTACGATAAATAATAATAAAATACATGAACTAAAGAGCTGTATTATGTGCATTATGAAACTAATCGTAGTTTGTTGTTTCCCTCCCGTTTTTTAAAACGTTTTCTATCGATATAAAAATCCCAAGATAAGACGTGTCCAGAGAATGTTAGGGAAACTGGCTTTACAACACTTGTTCGCCCTATGTTGGAGTACTGCGCTCCTATTTGGAACCCTCACAGGATGAATAAAATCCTGGAATTAGAAATGGTCCAACGGAGGGCAGCCAGGTTTGTTAAGGGAAACTACCAACATTCGGCAAGTGTGACAGAGATGCTGCACTCTTTAAATTGGGACTCATTGAGAGCGAGACGAGAAAATTTATCTATGGGCTTATTTAAACGTTTCAATCAAACTTCTAATTCACATCTTGTGTCTCATATTTTCAAGCCTAACAAACATTGTAGAAGTAGGCATAATCATTCTAAACCCCTGACTGAGCTCCGTGCTAATACGGATGCTTATTATTGGTCTTTCTTTTTGCACGCGATTAGACGATGGAATAACCTTCCTGATGATAATTTAAATTTAATTCATGTTCAATTTTACAATGCTGACTGTAGGGTACTGACTTGAATTGAATTGAATACTTGATTTACTAATAGATTGGGAGTTGGCAGTGTATATACTGTATATAAGAGGATAAAAACTTTCAGATAGAGGGCAAGGATTACCTCTGGCAGGTGACATTACCAAAAACAATCTAGCAGCGTCTTATTCATAAGTCAAAAGACCCTTTCCTATTTATGTTTAGGGATATTAATGGCGTGCAGCATTAATGACAGTTGCCTTACCTAAGCATGCTCAGGTAGAGCAAAACAATGCTCATATGTCACGCCATTATTATTGCGGGGAGCTGAAATTTAAGAGAGTGGGAGCCTGAGGTGGCAGGTGTCCAAGTAAACGAAAAACCAACAATCCCACATGCATCATTCATAATGTTTCGGAAAAACGACCCATTTGAAAGTCCAAGAGAGAAACGTCTTGCAATGCACGTGCCGCATGCATGGTTTCTGAAGGGGTAGAAGGGAACTTAGGGAAGGGACCCTCTGTCGTTTCCCTTTAAGGAGGTCCCTAGGACAGCCACGTTGCATGCATATGTATCGCTCGGCGGTGGCATTACTATTTTTCTCTTCTTTTGAAAGTGGAAGAGCGGGTCTTCAGTCAATCTTCTCGAATTGCACTGGATCGAGACGGAAGCCGCTGTAGCGTGGACATTTAGTGCAAATTCACGCACCGAAGGTCACTCGGGTCGCCTCCCTTTCATTCCATTATAGCATTTATAGGAGGACCGGTAGGAGGTCGCGAGGGTGGACACGAAGCCCCGGGGGGTGGAAGACGAGACTTGACTGCAGCACGCGAACCATCTTATGTGCCAAACTGACACATGGCATACGGACAGTCCTGAGTAGTCTGGGCCCTGCAATACATTTCGAGATTATAATGAGTTTTTCAAAGCAAAACCATCATTCGAATGTTAGTCATTTTGGGTGCCACTGGTTATGTGAAGGTGTGCAAATTGTACGGAGACCTGTAAATTCGTTCAGGTTGGAGTAAGTACATGAATTATGAAAAAGGAAAAGAAAAACTCGTTTTTAATTGTTCTGACGCGAAATGTTCTTACAAAACTGATTCTGTGCCCATAGCTTCTGTTGCAATAGTTATTAACGTAAATAACAATGTATTTATTGTCTCCGTGTTTTATTTTTTAAGGCGGAGTCAAAAGCATGCCACCATACAAAAAAGTGTTCGTGCTTTGTTATATTAGAATTGCTAGATTTATTTTCCGCCAAGGTTTCGTTTATGGTTTATGATTTCAAAATGCATCGTTTATTGGTAATTTTATTTAAGAAATTTGAAAAAATCCGTTAGGGACCGCGTTACATAATGTGTTTTTTTTAAAATTGATTAAATTTATATAAATACATGTAAACGGGACATTTTGAAATCATAAAAGATGTACGAAACTTTGCTAACGACCAATTTTACTTTATGGGAAATTTACGAATATTTAAGAAATTAAATTAGTATTTAAAGAAAAATGCAGCAAAAACTTATTTTGCACAGTGGGTATGCTTTTGGCTCAGCCTAGAGTTAAATCGTAAAATGTTCTGGTTCGCAGGTAAAAAAATAAGCATAAGCCATGTATAGCATAAGCAGATTGAGGCTCCAAATGAACCGAGCAAGCATAAAATAGTTTGGAAAAAGAATGCCATCGCGCCAATGTTTCCAATCTCCTAAAATTTTTCATAAAAAGGGGCCATCGTATCATTTTTCTCCAACATAGAACGCGTTTGACTGAAAGCTAGAAAAGCGCCATTGTTGGCGCTGGATAAACTTGCACCATTGAGTGACTGCATTAGTGCGCGAAACACCTTCTCCCACAAAGCCAACGCACCTAATAAGGGGGACCTATGGAGACCTTAGAAAGCCTAATGTCCTTCCATTGACCAGTTTACATAAAGGGAACCCGATCCCCCTTTTTTAAATAAACTCCCGTTTTCTCACACGATCCAGCGCCATTGTGGCCCCCTAAACAGTGTGTAGTGAAGTGTGGACATCCATTCACTGCATTGTTCCACTACACCGCAGCCATCCCGAGCACGACGATGTCTTTGCGGGAGACGAACGCCAGTGGACCCTCTTTTATGATGCGGATCACGAAATAATCCCCTGGACCCTTCTCAGGACCTTGCGCAATGCCATGCCTGCATTTTAAATCCCCATTTTTTTAGAACGATAAAACGTCACCCTGCTGAGTCTGCTGATAGCGAAAGTTGAAAAACGTCATATCGAGTGCAAAATCCCAAGAAATCCAAGCGCAGAAATGTCTGGCAGCACTGCCGAATTCTGCTTTTCAGAACCAAAATGGCTGCAAAAGATACCCAAATGTCAGAGGTCTGCTTTTCAGAACCAAAATGGCTACCTAAGGTATCTAAACGTCAGAGGTCTGCTTTTCAGAACCAAAATGGCTACCATAGATACCCAAATGTCAGAGGTCTGCTTTTCAAAACCAAAATGGCTTCCAGAGATACCCATACTGTATGTCAGAGTTCCGCTTCTAGAACCAAGATGGCTACCAGAGAGACCCATGTGCACTGCTCGTGCAGCCCCTCCCTGGAGAAGTGAGTAAAGCAAATTTGGAGGTTTCGGAGTTAATATTTTTGTTCGAGCTTTGTGTATTCTGCCAAAATAAACGATCCAGTTTCAAAGCACTGTGCATTTTTATGTCTGTTTTCTCGAATGATCGCTAGACGCTGTATGGCGGGCACTCCAATTTCGACCGTAATTTGACACATTAAGAGCGTGGTGCTGGAATTCACGCTTGCGTCCACTTTGCCAATAAAATTCGTCCGTAAAAGCATAAAAAACCGATAAAAAGCGAACCGTTTTTGGGTGATGAACAACACAGGCCTCCTAACGGTCTCGTTTTCCTTTTCCAAGCATCCACGTTGATCGTCCATTCATGGACAGCTTGCCTTTGACGTCTTTATCAACTGTGTTCCGTCTATTTGCGTGACTGAACGCCTTTTACGAACGTATTTTGTCGTCTCAGTCCATGATTTCTTATTAGTTGGTTCATTGTTTAGTGCTTGATGATTGTATTGGCAGATAGCGCTGGCTACAAACTGTTCATAACATCCAACATGGCTTAAATTTGCTTAGGTTGACAGCAATGAATTACCTGTCAAACATATGCTAACAACATTTTCTTCGCCTGAAAGTGTCACATACGCTGTACGTGTATATCCAAAAAATGCCATTATGGAATGTCCACTGGCTTGTCATGCACGCAGTAAATTGTGGCATTCATCATCATGACACGTATGTTAAAATTCCATTGAATCGAAACGTTCTTGAGTGCACGCGATTAATCCACGAAAACATGTAATCAAGGAAAAATAGATTTCAAGCGGCCTAACGCCTTAGATCTGCCGCATTATCAAATCGATTATTAAAAACAGAATTGCGAATTTTTGTGCAACGAAGCCTTACACAGAGCGCTACTTCGAAAATAAGAGCATTGAAAATTTGGTGAAAATCGATGAATTTGTTGCCGGAGTTAAGAGCAACAATGAAATATAATAAAAGCAATAATAAACAATAATGTCTCCGTACATGCCTATAAATAACTCGCGACTAGAAGACATAGGTTCCAAGGGATGATACCTTTTGCTTTATGGGCCCTTCATTCTGTTCGGAGGACACTGGCGGAAAGACGGTTATCTCGTAGATATCACCGAGCATGGCCAATGTCCACTACAAAGAGCGGTCAACCGGAAATAGCAATAGAGATAGAGACGATTGAATGCACCGGAAATGGACGAAATTGCGGATATCAACACGAGGAAGTGCGCTTAAAGCACTTAGGGTGCGAGGGTGGCGCCACGTGGTGTTCATGGTGGTCGTTAAGGGGCAATTTCAACTGACCGTTTTGCTACAGATGAAGAGCTCTGCACTAGACGTGAAACACGTTTGCAGTTTTGGATGTTGAGCTACTGATTTGTACCAAAATCACTGCGTATTTACTAATACTAAATAAATTGTTTAATTAAAAACATGAATTTCATGACATACTTTTTTGTTACTTTACAGTGTATAGGCTACATGTAGGCTATATTAACTATCTTTAACGCTTTATTAAGTATTATAATTTTGATACAAAATGTTATATAACAAGCTGCAGTACACATTGAGTAATTCCAGGGGTAATTTCCCACAATGCCGCATCCCTAATTTCCCCAATGAAAATTGTTCTGGAGTATTCATCGTGAATTAGGAGTCGAAATAGACATGTATTGATTAAAACTTACTAAAATAATATAAGTGGCCGTCTATAAAGGTAAGTGTACATTGTAGATTTTTCCTGCTAGAGTTGCTTTTGGAGAGCTACGGAATCCCATAGAAACAACCCTAACTGTTTTAATAATTGTTGGTTCCAACGCAGGAAATGGAATACTTGATTATTGATTCAATGTTATTCATAGTATATTAACCGTTTTATTTATTTTGTTTCTCCGAGAAAAATATTCCTTATTACATTTTCTGTTTTTTAGTCTTCAATAGGAAGTGGTATCAAAATGCATGACAAGATATTAAAGACTAAAAAAGAGTTGAATAAAATATATAGCGTATTTTTCAATAAATGCATACACGTAAAGTAGAAAAAAGATTTGTCAGCTATTTATGATTACTATACAGTAAAACCTTGCTGTGGTGACCACCCAAGGGACCAGACAAAATGCTGAAATTTTGATGCAATAACATTTCACTTAAAAGTCTATTTAACATAGGGCCTGCACTGTATTTAACCATTTTCAAAAGATGACGTGGGCTATTCATTTTGCACCCTTACATGTCGATGCCTGATGTTTTTTTGTTCTTGCAATTGTGTATAGTAAATACGACGCGTTCACTACGGTCTGTACAACAAGATAGTATACTGAGCCTAAGCCAATCAGAGATAATCAGCTAATAGAATATGCCTTCCAGCATAGTGAAAGCCATACCCAAGATGCAAGTGCAGTCATAATATAAAAATGGATTAATCTCAAAACATGCGCTTTCATTCTATAGGTCCTTTTGAATTCCCTCTTTTTGGACAGACTGGAGTTAATATTAACATGAATATCATTTCTCACTAGCGCAAGACGCTTTTATTTTTAGTCAAATAACATGCACATGTAATTTTTAAGTTATAAATAGCTAAAAAAAACTATATTTACGGACCAGAGGATGAGGGTTGTCCAATTCGAACGATAATGAACAAGAAGGGGTAGTACAAATAATTTCAATTTTTAAAGGCCATCCTTTATGAACGGCCACCAACAGTTTAAATAAACTATAACAGATAAATGTTCTTGGATGTAAATAAACAAACAATCATACAAATACATGTAGATCATATTTAAATTCACCCGAATGCGGAATGACTCAAGGTACACTCAGTATTTAAATGTTTACGGTACGCAGCACTACATTTATCTATATGCAAATCGAATGTTCATGGTCTCTTCCCTTGGAATATTCAGTCTATAAAACTAATCAGTTAGGTCTAATTCTAAAACTAAGTACATGTATGAAGTCATCGTATAAAGTAGAGGATGTATTGCCTATAGCTATAAGCACGGGTAGTTCTTGAACTAAGATGGCAACATGATTGAATTTCGGTAAAATTTATTTTATCCAACATGATGGCATCTGATCTGAATAAATGCATATAATACTGTTTGCTCGTCCTGCACTGCATATCGGTTAGGAAATACGAATGCATTAAAGAACTGCATGAATGGCATCATTTGGTTTGGAATCTGATAATGCAAAAACAGTGACGCCACGTCCACACAGACGGGCCTGCATACAAAATGATGCTGTATCGTCACGCAAACCGCTCCATAAAATCTACAAAATGATTGTCTTAAAAAAAATCATTTTTACATAAAATCAATAGTCATCGGCGCATTTAGAACGCGCCTGGAAAACATCAAAGAGGATTAAAAGTACAACGCCGCAGAATGCATCATCGCCCAAGTTTTAATAAAGAGCACAGATGCGAGATGCTTATCAAGTGACAAGGGATGTTCACGAAGAGACTTTGCGAAAGCAGAAATTGGTTCGGTAAACCACATTAATCATGAATCCGTCGCATACTAATTGGCAATCGGCGTGCCATAATACAGAGCATATACGAAGCGCAACTTAAAGAGCTCATTTTCAGTGGAGAAACTTGATAAATACTTAACTCCATTTAAGTTGGTCGCTGCATGGAATTCAACGAAGTCTTGATTGGGCCTGGGAAACACTGCGCCTGAGGAAAGGCAAATAACACGAATGGGCTGATGATCAGGGTGATCAGGTTGAGCTGACAAAACCAGTCTTGGCTAAGCCAAACGCATGCCCGCCTTGCAAAAAAATACTCGTATTTTTGCTTCAATTACTTATTATCATTGCAAAATTTATTTTCCCACGTGTCGAATGGGTCACCCACTAGGACTTCAGCTTTGTTTTATAATTCCAAAATTCTCCGTTTATTTATAAGAAAGTCAAGAAATTTGAAGGGAAAATACGTTATGCAGCCTGAAAGGCAAGACTGCCATGCAGGGAAGCCCCGTTTCAGGCGGTCGCGTAACGGTTTCCCCCCATTTTTTTATTTAAATAAATAAATGGATTCTGAAAGTATAATCCAAAACTGAAATCCTGTGGACAACCCTGGGAAATAAAGTTAGCAAGTATAACAAGTATTTGAAGCAAAAATGTAAAAAAATGTTCAAAAGCTGCTTGTATGGTGGGCATTCGTTCGGTTCATCTCTGGATTCGTATACAATATTTGATAGACAGCAGGGGCCCCAGGAGTCGATGAGTATAAAAGCGCACAGCCCAAACTTAACCGTCATAAGTTGTCAAGTTTAACAGAAGGTGACATTCTATCCATACTAAGCACAACAGCCTACATGGAATATTCCAACAAAACGCCACTTATACACGTATATATGAACGCTGCACTTCAACGCAATTCTGCAAGGCATACTATATTTAGAAAACGAATGCAGCGTCATCCATGGCGTGTGTCCAGCACCAGCACGCTGTCCCTCGGGGTCGCCCGCGAATTCCGTCATTCGCCGTGTTAACGACCCGCTTCACGTTTCGGGGTGAAACCCAGTCTGGGGCCCTGGGCGAAAAGGCGTCCCGCAGGCTGTCAAAAGCAGACGCACTCGAGACGCCCTAAGTTTCGAGTCGTGAATGAGGCCAGGCGTGTTCTTTGATCAGTGGCTGTGAACGTTCGCGAATCAAAGGTTGGTGGAAAGGCTCTCGTGGCGCACAAAAACCCCAGCTTTTTCTGACGTTTTCATCGTGCGAAAGATGATAAAAAAAACGGAGAACCGCGTGATAAATTGAATTTCGGAAATTCTTTCGGTTGGCCAGGAAGAATGCAGACGCCAGACAAACAGGCCGTCGCCGTAGCCCTGGCAACGGGCCCTTTGGTTAGACGGATGAGGAGGATGCTAACGAGCAGCGCAGATGACAGGCTGAGTGAGTGCGAGGCCTGAGCGTCGAGTGGGAGTGGGGGGTGGGGGACAATGGCTGAAATTGAAACTGATAAAGGGGGCGCCACGCGGGCCGTGCCCCGGCTCAAAATCGATACCGTTCTTATCTATAATAAGACAAACGCCGGGAGGGGACGGTGATCATCACGATGATGAGCATCTCTCTCTTGGTCTCCCTTCCTTTTTTCCGCTTTTTCCCCTCTCCAACTGGCATCGGCGAGGGAAAAATTGTCTCTTCTTTACGACGGTTGTTGCACGCAAAGCCATATAGCTGTTAAGATTTATGCGCTGACCACTGGCCAGCGGACGGAGTGACCAACCGCTCGCGCGTGACTCGGAGGTGACGATGTGCATGGCCAGATTAGGAAACGAAATTAACAATCAGCGCTGGAACGGACATTTCTTTCGGTGGTGCTTCCCAGCCCGGTGTCTTAAGTCGACCGAGGGCCGTCCAGTCACTGAGATAAATGAACTCATTGACGGGAGATCAGTTTGTGGATGCGCTAGGGTGCCTTATTTGCGCTTCATTAGCCTCGCGATCGAGCTTCTTGCGCTGTTGAAAGTCATCCGAAATTGTCGGAATACCGGGAATAAAGGACAGTCCATACATTACGTAACGCTAAAGGGGGGTGGGCTCTTTACGTTTTGTTACGAAGCGTTACGTGAGGGTGGGGGTGCCTGTCTTAATGTTAAGGTACATTTAGGCACGTATGTTAAGTCTTAATACATGTATTTTTTTCGATTTTTTTTAGATTTGTAAATAAACGAGACGTTTTTTAATTATGAACCAAAGCCGAAACCTGCCCTTGTGGATGATCAATTTTACGTTAAGGAAAATTGATTTGGCAATTATAATAAGTACACGTGTTTGAAGCAGAAATGTGGGCGTGGTTTTTCTGCATGATGGACACATGCTTTTGGTTCAGCCTTGATTCCTATAACGTTTCGGTGAAATCTGTCAAAACTGCATTAAATAATTTGAATGTACATGTATGCTCGTAGCACGACGTCATTTTTGTAAATGGACGTCATCCTGTTTCCCCAAATAGACGTCAAGCATCGGTCATTCTTTTCCAATTGAATTAATTGTTTAGAAAACGTTATAAAATTGCGATCTATTAACAACAACGTCCACGGATTATGTCATTTAAATTTTTAAATAATAACCAATAAATTAAAGTCCAAAGTAGAATGGTCGATTATTGAATATTGGTATTTGATATAATCTAATATTAAAATAAGACAGCACGTACAGCATTAGGGACATACAAAACGTCTTACCAGCATATATGTGCATATCAACAAGAATGTTTTAATATCATTTTTTGCCCAGTTTTTCCTCTTTAAAACATGTCGTTTGACAGTGCTTCGAAAATTTCGTTTCTCCACCTCACGGAACGACCAGTTTCCGGAAGTGAAAGCCCTTCCAGTTAATGGTCCAGGAATTAGGTTGCTCAATTCGAAGCGCATCAAACGAGTCTTTATTCAGCGATTTCGGTGCTAGGTACCATTCGTTCATCGTATTAAGCATCCTCACCTCCCCTCCGCAAAAAAAAAAAAAATTGTTGACAATTTCAAGATGGTGTAGGGGGAGAATCTTCGGCTTCGGAATCTGGAGTTCTGCATGCTTTCAACTCTGCATGCGCGAATGATCTCGAGCGCCCCTCCCTTCAAAATTCGGTTGCTAGGCCGGAAGAGAGCTTCACATGCGCAATGCAACATCTTTGCGGTCCCTGGCAGGAAATTTCAAGAAATTTCTGTAGCCCCGTACTTTTGAAAATCACTTTACAAAAGTATCTTGGCAATATAAATAGACCAATTTCCCCAATGGGACCCCGGGGGCCCATCACACCGCACAGCGGTCCCCCCTCTCCAGTAGTTGGAAACCGGTGGTAAACTCCATTTTCCAATATTTTCCAAAGCCATCCAATAGAACTATTTGGCTTTTCATCTATAAATCCAACCGTGAGGGGCCTCCCGTGCTCGCCCGAAGGGGATTTCCCCTCGGATCTCTGGCTGCTGCTTCACACCCACTTAAAAATCGATTTGGAGAAAATGAGGGTTCAAGGGGCGACAGAATCCAATTGCCAGACAAAAAAAATAATAAAAGTCGAGAAAACGAGAAGGGAACTACAAACTCGCGAGAAATTAACGACAAACATCCAACATGGCGCCGTTTGCGCTCTGATTTATGGGTGCGGGGGACCGCGTAACAACGGAGTAACCGCTTAATCGCTGTTGGTGCATCTTTAGGACCTGCTGGACACTTTCCACTGACCGGAAACACGGACAGAAAAGCTCATTAAAAGCTTGCCATCTGTTCACTTTTTAAACTCGGTCATGTTCTCTGCCATTTCAGCCCACGGGCATCCGTTAAGATGTGGGCTTGACGAACTGTAGTGGGCTACCTAACCATCAATCATGGCAAGCACCCTTCATTTTGGAAGCCTGTTGTTTCGTGTCGATTTTGTCAATATGTTGAGGGGTAGAAAATTCCTCAACACCCGGTCTTAAAGACAAGCCGATCCGATAAGCCTTCACGACATATTGCGTGCTTTTGCTACTGATGTACCATCAAAGAACTTCTAGAATTCCAGGGGGAATGGAAAACACGAAAGTTGAACAAAATAATAATAGTGAAAAAATAATTGTCGAAAATTCGGTGCAAACAATGTCGAGATACTTAAATGGTGCCAAATCATAATGTCGTAAGTACAACAATACGATTATGGCCTTGTGGAGTGAAAATTGACTGTGCCACCAGAACAGCGGAATGCAGTAATGCTAATATGAAACATCCATTTGTGATAGTCCAGAGTTCCATGGAAAACCATTTGTCAGGGAAATGGTAGTTTATTTTAAAAAAGGTAGGGAAATTTCACATTTCAATATCACTTATGCTTTCACATAGTTTAAAGTGTCTACTGGAATAAAAAGTTATAAGACGGATCGTGATGTTGACATTATTTATGTTGACAAAATTCCCCCTTTGGAAAGCAATACAAAAATGACCAAATAAACCAGCAAAAATATTTTTGGATTTTTGAAACCAAGCCCCCAATATACGAATAACCACCCCTCTTGCCCCATTATCAAATCCTTCACGTGGGCTAAAAGCAAACCTTGGTGAGTTGGACATGAATACAAGCTATTCAACGTTGGGCCTATGGAACCATATTCAGTACTCCAAATAAACACGTTTCAGAAGCTGGGTTTTAAAACTTGGATATCAAAATGAAGGAATGAATGAAATGCAGGCTAGATCATAGCTGCTGCGCCGAACTTGCCACAAGGGAAAAGTGCTTTGAACGTTTATTGGTGGTGTCATATACGCGTGGGGGGTGCCACGGCCCCTAATCATAGGCGGACCCAGGATGTTTTTAAGGTACAGTATTTTTGGCGGGGAAGGAAAATTAAAAAATTGCAATCCAAATGTATGATTTTAGATGAGAATTTTACGAAAAATGTTGCACGTAAATAGTAATGTTTTTAATACATGAACGTCGCAGGCGAAGATTTGGAAAAAGGTGATCAAAATCTAGGATTTTAGCATATTGTTTTGTGCAAAACTTTCTTACAAATACAATTTTTTAAATAATGAAACTCTTTAGGAGAAAATTTTTAAAAAAGCTCATTTGAAAGTCAGACATTTTACCCTAGAATTTGTGCAAGATTACCAGTGCAAGATACCATTATTTAAAATAATGTACACCGTAGGTCAAAATTTTGAAACATTTGATTCTATGTTTTGGAATTTAACCTAGAAATTTGTACAAAATTTTCTTCAAGGGGGCTATAAGGAATGATCGCCCAAATGCAATATTTATAATGTAATGGTCTGGTCAATTACAATGTGGTCATTTGATGGGTTAGGGTCCAAATTTGG
>JAQIXS010004312.1:0-15504 GCA_034700785.1 Rossiulus vilnensis
TCAGTCGCCCATATGGGGAAAAAAATATTTGGAGAATATATTACACATATATTAAATAATATATTAATAAAATATTATTGCAATATATGCGTAATATGTTTTCAGAATGTGTTTTTATTAAAACACTTAATTAAAAATATTTCTTATTACGAATATATTGAAAACGAGGTACACGTATGAAATGCATTGTCCAATATTTTATACTTTGAATAATTGATTCTTCAGGCGCCATCTTGTTGTGGTGTTGATAGTGCGATAATAGAGGGCGCTGTTTTTTTTTCTTTTCTAAAAGGTTTTTTTTGAATAGCACATCTGTCGCTGAATATTAATTTATTCAATGCGCTTTGGAATGGCATAATATGGTGGCTGCTGTGATTTTTAAAATATATATATATATATATATATTTTAAAAAAAAGAAATTGCTCGAACGATAAGATTATTCTACTAATGCAATTTAAATGAAGGGTTGGCTATGCGTGTTATTTTTATGCATTTAGGTGTCGATAACAATGACTATTATAATGTTCAATTTCGAAGAGAATGAATTCACTTTCAGAAGCAGAATTTATTCTGTTTTTTTTTGTTTTTTTTTTGTTTTGTGCTTGAAAGATACTCATCGCAGTTGAAATCAAAGCCCTTTTTGTGTTTCACTTTCTGTTTTTTCCCTCCCTAATGGAAGAGTTAAGTGTCACTCGGGGCAGCTGTTAGGGATTCATGCTTTTCTCCAGTCCTGGACAACTCAAGATGGCACCTTCGAGGGAGGGACCGTGTAGAAATTGGTTCAACTGTTGCAGCTCCATGGTGAAAGATCGGTACGAACCAGTATAAAAATTGTACTGACATCAGTACGGACTTAATGATACGTACTGATCTCTGTGTAAATCATATTGATACCAGTACAGTTGTATATTGATACCAGTATAGTTGTATATTGATACCAGTATAGTTGTATGTTGATACCAATACTGTTGTATACTGATACCAGTGCAGATGTGTACTTGTACTAGTACAGTTGTACTGAAATATATTAATCAGTATAGCGTTTGTACAAATATCACTACAGATGTACTGATATAGTGTAAGCAAATGACCAATGTATAAGGTGCAGGTGGCCAATGTGTAAAGTGTAGGTGACCAACTTATAAAGGGTACGTGTGGGTAATGTATGAAGCGTAGGTGGCCAAAGTATAAAGGGTAAGCGTACCAATGTATAAGGTGCAGGTGGCCAATGTGTAAAGTGTAGGTGGCCAATGTGTAAAGTGTAGGTGGCCAATGTGTAAAGTGTAGGTGTGGGTAATGTATGAAGCGTAGGTGGCCGAAGTATAAAGGGTATAAGCGTGGCCAATGTATCTGTCCTGATCAGTACAGATCAGTAGTCCCAAAAACCAGTGTTGCGTGCTGCTGACCATGTTCTGATCTTTCCTCCAGGGGGCATAGCGCATGCGTGGCGTCGTTAACAGGAAGTGACGCGTGCTGCCATCGAGTGGCGGGTCGTCAATGATAAGTTGAGCCCCCCACTTAGTGTGCCCCTTACCCCCCTCACGCCTAAGGCGCCGTTTTAGAAGTCCATATCAATCGAGTGATTTTTATTGTTATTCAAATGAGCTGCTAGTCAATTATAACTCCATTCGAACTAAAGATTGTGGGATTTTTTTTATTTTAAATCTGTTTAATGGTCCCTTTCCGAGTGCATATTAAATCGGTATTTGCCGACCCGTTTAGGGGGCCCTGGATTCGCTGGTGTCGAAATGTTGACCAGGTGGGGTGAAGCATCCATCCCTTCCTCCTGAAGGACCCTTATTTTCTGTCGTTCCCATGCATGAAATTCGCCTCGGATTCAATTATCTTCTGGTCCGCAGCCCCGCTTAATGCTGAATCGGCCGGCTTTTAGGGTTAAAAAACCGGAGAGAAATGTTATCTACCCTCGATATTTTAAGGCTATTATCAATAATAATAATAAGGATCCCCTCTTCGGATATCCCATTTTTTTTTTCCATCCCCAGAAATTTATGGAAATGGTCAACCCTTTTGTGCGCCCGCTGAATGAATGACAAAGCGATTATTCTGCGCTTAATCTACGACCAACACCCAGCCCAATTTTGGAGATGAAGACACCCCCCCCCCTTCCTTTACCCCCTCTGTTCCTCTTCTGCTGCCCCTGAGCCATTTTTGGTTGGGCAATCACTGATAGCTGCCGGGCTCGCAGGGGAAAGGTGCCTTCGGGGGCATCCTAAGGGGATTTAGTTTGACTTCTTCATCGATGAATCGCTTTTGGGGGTGACGAATTGTGAAAATGTAAGTCACAGGACAGTAGGACATTTGCTCTGGGTAAGAGCAATTTGTGATTTTGTCGTTTAGGGGTTTGAACCGTCTTTGCCATCTTTGCCATCACTTTCCATTTTCTGTTTTGATTTTATTTATTTAGAAATATTTATGGCTACCGTTATATTACTACGTATTTTAAAACTTATTTTTAAAATAAACAATGTATAGTGTCATTGCTGAGTGAGGGCACATGAATTAGTGCTTTATGTTCTTTTTAAAACAGAATTAGAAATGATGTTATACGTTAAGGGGAAACGACGTTTGATAAGTTTAAAATTGCCATTTTTTTGTTTTAATATTTGACTAGTCTAAATTTGGCATCTTTAGATTTTTCAAAACAAAATTAGAAATGATCTGAAAATTTAGGGGAGGAAGGAATTGAGATTTCATTAGTTTAAATTTTGCATTTTTTATATTTTTTTAAGCAAAATAAATAATTTTTAAAGTTAAAGAGGTAATTTGTGTTTGTGCTCTAATTTAATGTGATTTATTTTATTAAATAAGCTAAAGTCGAAATTGTCTTTCAAACAAACAATACAAGCTGTAAAATCGATAGTGGATTTTGAAGTATAAATATTTTTCAGCTCTATAGATTACAATTGATATTCTTTCTTTTACTGAATTTAGTTTTATTTGTAATAGTTTCAAAAGTCAATGATAGAGAAAAATAACTCTTAACATACGTTAGCCTGTTCTGAATTTTACATTTTGCAAAACAATCGGATTGCATGTACATCTAGTTAAAAATGTTGGGATTTTTCTCAAATCTGATTGTGACGTTTTATAAAATTTAAATGGGGACATAGGGGCACATTGCACAGAGAATATTAGCTGAGATTAATTAATTTTGTGCATTTTGTGTAAACCCAATTTAAGCCAGACTTGAATCCATTCTAGAAGAAAATTGGCTTCTTCTAATCTAATTTGACAGTAACCTGTCAAGTGGGAATTAATTAGAAAGGAATTTAATCCGCTTCAAGAAACCCCAAGGGGATTCGAACCCCTTAACCTCAGAAGTGCAGATCAAAGGCGACGAAATTTATTGCTTTTCTTTCTCCTTTTTTGTTGTTGTTAATATCGCGAAAAAATAGCAATCACCACAAACCCAGAAGTAACGAATGTCGATGGGCGATTGCAACGATGTTGCAAACCGCAGCGACTGACCAGTGGTCATTTTCGTCCATCTGTCAGCGTCTGTCACGCAACGCTGCCAGTCGACAGAAAGCTGGAAATTCGCGGAATTTTCGGGTGAATTTCTCCCCCCGAATGCCCGATAAAACACTCGTGGACAATCACTGGACATTGTCCAGTTGATATGGATATTAATCAGAAAACAATCAAATTGATTTGTGCTCTCTGACAAGCGTCAACGAGAATCGTTAGAATTTCATTTAGCACTGCCTCTTGTTTACTTCGTATATCAAATCACGTCGTATTAATCGATTATTTATCATAATTTGGTCGACCAATATTTGAGGATAGGAGGAGGGTGTTGAGGTGATAGGTGGCGCCACCTGGAGAGGGTTTGTGAGCGCTCCTATCGGCCTAATGAAAGATAGAATTTTCGGAAATGGTGTAAAATACATATTTTTAGTGACATTTTAGATGCTAGTGTATGTCATCAGTCGGGCAACGTATTTGTTCTCTTCAAGTGGAAAATGACATTAGCATTAAAATGTCATCTTTGTCAGATAAATATATTTTGAAATTTTTTTTGTGTCAGAGAAGAATATTTTAAAATTCCATCCATGACAAAGAAATGTTTTAAATGTTATCTTTGTCAAAGAATTATGCTTCAACGATTAATGTTTGTTAGATAAATATGGCTTGAAATGCATTTTGTCAGAGAAATGAATTTTTAAAAAAATGATCTTGGTTGATTTAATGCAGTTTTTATATTCACAAATGTGTACAGATTCGAAGTGCAGGGAGAGCAAGTAAATGTCCCTGATGTGCATTTTATGTGAGTGCTCATGAAATGATGTAATTAACACTGTCCTGGGCTTTTTTAGACACCATGTACTGTATTTGTCATGTCCATGTTAGAAAGGCAAATTAACACCTGAATGAAGAGCGAAGAATATCTGTCTAACAATTGGACTGATACTTGTTGAACCCCCTGTAAATGTCAGAACCTTGTAATTTGCCAAGGGTTACATCCTAAGGTTTCATTACTGCAGGTGTAAGGCTTAAGACCGCCCTGAAAGTAGTTTATATCGTCAGAGCAACGTCCTCCATTGCTCATCCATCACAATGAACGTTCACATTTGTTATTCCTAACCGCCAGGGACATCCTAACTAGACAGGCAGCGAGGAGACTTAAGTTTTGGTATTGTCAGCACGTTGCCAGACTGATGACATACAGTTTAGCAGAACTGGTTATGATATCAAGCGCTGAAGCCTTTCCATAACTTGATAGGATAAATGCAGGCAGCTGTGTGTGGTAGCCAATGTTGAGGTCTTCACAGAACACGACAAAGGCTAAGTGTCCTATTGTCTTATCTGGTCTCGTCTTAATTAACTCGCAACTATAATGATGGTGTGTATTTTTAATGCCATCACATGTCAGCAACTGTCTCCTACTATCTTGTCGAAAGTTATAGCAGGAAATATTGAAACCCTCACATAACATGGAAGCAACTGTTCTAACATTTATTCACAGATATTGGAAATGTATATTATTGTTATCATACATTTAAGAATAGTTTTCAGATAACGAAGAAGCCACTGTCTCCAATTATCTTCTTAGAGACAGTCTTACAAAAGCGATCTATATGCATCTACATGTAGTTCTGGTAGAAAATATTGAAGTCATGACATAACATGGAAGCAACTATTCTAAACTTTATTCACAGATATTCGAAATGTATATTATTGTTATCATACATTTAAGAATTGTTTTCAGATAACGAAGAAGCCACTGTCTCCAATTATCTTCTTAGAGACAGTCTCACAAAAGCAATCTATATGTATCTACATGTAGTTCTGGTAGCAACTATTGAAGTCGTTACATAACATGGAGGAAAATGTTCTAAAATTCATTCACAGATGCTGTCATCCAACTTTTATAAACTGCAATCGCATAGTGTAGAAACAACGATTATCAGCTATTGTCTTTGACATTTGGGTCACACGCTTTGGAACTTATCAAATATTTATTTCAAGTGACTGTTTCATTCACAGAAGGACGTTTTCATCCAGCATTAGTTACAGTTTCAAATATTGAGGATATTTCGCTACACGATACTCTTTTTTTCATTCGATACTACACTTTTGTTGCTTGAAAACAGAAAAGCCACCTGCTCAAGATGCAAACACGTAACTCTTACTTAAATAAATGATATTGGATCGAGATAGGAGGCGCTGGCCATGAATAAAAAAAAAGTGGTGGGTTTTGTTGGACTTTAGCGTTTGACGTGTCATGGCGAGTGGATATCCAATATTGCCAGATAAAAGCCGCCCCTCAATATATATTCATGGATAGGCGAGTGAACAGATGTCATGTAACGTCTACTTTTGTACATGATATTGCATTTTTGCTCTTTCTCTCTTTCTGTCATGTCGTCTGTGTGCCACTGGACATCGAACCTATCATCTTCCCCCACCCTCACTTTGACATCCTGACATTGTTGGTCGGTGTTTAATGCACTGCGTGGGTTCTTACCGGTATTTATTGCACGCCATACAAAACCTGAATGAAGTCATTGATTGGGTATAACGAATCAATTGGGGAGAATGATAACCCTCACACAAAAACTAATATGGTTTAAATTACATTTAAGTTCATTTGACGTTTTAATGAACGTGGATCATCAACACGATGCGAATGAAGTTGGACTTTCTGAGAAAAAAAAATGCAGTTTTAAGTGATTGTTTTATCCAACAGATGTTTTACTTGACGTTTTAATTCATATAGAATGCATTTTAAAATTGTTTCATTCTTTGGACCACGTTTCAAATGACTCGTGTCATTCAGAACTGAGATGTTCAATGATTTTTGGACTTTTAAAGTGTTTTACTTTGTTATTTCATTCAGAAAAATGCGGTGCTAACATTTCTTCATTCAGAGATTAGCGATTTTAACTGATGTTAATGATTTGCTTTATTCAGGAATTTTTTTTCATGATTGATTATTTAGGAAGTAAAACGTTTCAAGTAATTACTCATTCAGATAAATGATAAATTAATATTATACTCGTAAAAATGCAATGAAGTGTTTAATTATGAGGAGACGCATTTCAATTGACTGTTTCTTATCACGCAAATACATTCAAATAACTGATTTTGGATTTTAGATGATTGTTTCATTCAGAAAAAAAAATTATAAATGATTTTTCGATTAGTAAAATTGGTTTGTTTATATAAAGTGCATTCATTGATTCGTTTTGAAAAATTAGTAACTATCTTTGATAACAAAACGACACTAATTAATAACTGTGTGCAATATACTGCTAATTATATTGTCAAATACATTTTAAAATCCACCTTCATTTCTACCAATTTTAAAATATTGAAATATAAGTTTTCAAATAAATTTAAAAATGCCTCTTACTATGTAACTTGTATTTTGAGATACGTTTTCATTCAGAGCATATGATAACAATTGGATTTTTTAATTAATTGTTTTTTCTTCTTTTTTTTAAAGTAACTGTGAAAATAGATAGCCACTAACTATAACTAACCAATGATTTTTTGCTTCACCCTGTATAAGCCCCTGTATTGATGAGGTCTTCCTGCTCCTCCTGTTTTTCCTCAACCGATATAATCTAAGGGGGTGGAGGGTCACTTTAAGCCCCTTTATCGGATTTCCATTCGGACAATGTATTTATCGGCTCTCGTACAAGAGGACATCCCAATCCAACGACCACCACTTTTCAATTTTGGGACGAAAAAGTAACGACGTTATAATGAAGTGTAAATGACCCAGCCGACGTAAGGGGGGCTCAAGCAGAACTGTATTGCCGGTAGGGGCCTTTATACCATCAGTGAACAGGAGGGGATCTGACTGGGATTGTGCAGAACCTACTAATTTCATCATCCAATTAAAATCGCATCATTTTTAAGACTGATTCATTATTGATTTATCAAGTTTGGGACTCGAGGACCATCAGTTTCCTAATTTAAGTGACCCATTCTCCACCAATTCACTCCTGTTAGGGGTCTCAACTCCTCCTTTTCATTAACTTCGATTTTTTTTTAATTTGGTGAAAACCTGAGTCATTTCCAGCTTGATATATAAGCACAAAGTCTTAATTATTCGGCTGTTTGGACCCATGTGCCCATTGGAAGAGGAAACTGATGCCTCATAAACAATGAAAAACTGATCCCCCTCTTTTTAAGGGCTGTTTGAGGGCGTATTTGGAAAAAGGGTTTGGGGCTACGAAGGCACCCCTAATTCATCCACTCTTTTAAAATCAGGACTGATGAAATTGAGGGACGCCCAACGCATTGTCCTCCTGACTTTCAAATTGAATTAATTGGACTATATTTTAATTTGGGTTAATTAGAATGATTTGTGAGTTTCGTGATGGTAACTTTTTGATGGCGACTGAATTTGCAGGCGCCATTTTGTTTTTCGGAGGTTCCACTGACTTGGAAAACCTGGGATTGTCAGGAAAGTGGGAAGAACTTGGAAGTCAGGGGAAATTGTCATCGGATAAAATGCCAACATTAATTTACCATTATCTCAAATGAGTAAAATTTACCTATTTTCCAAACCTTTTCAACTTTTGAAATAATAAGTAATCAGTAGTAATCAGTAGAAATAATCAGTTAGATTATTCAGAGATATCAGAGTTAGAAATAATCAGTAGTAGGTAAAGCTTGTTTCCATTTTATTCTAAAAACATGTTTGAAAGGCAGGGAAAAATTTTTTATCCAAAAACATGGAAAAGTTAGGGAAGTTAAATTTAATTTAGTAATGGTAACGTTTTGATGGCGATTGAAAAGTGCTGACACTTTCAACTTTCAAGACAATAAATAAAAATATCAGTTTGGTAAAGTTTGTTTCCATTATATCCTACAAACATTTTTTATTGTCAGGGAAAATGTTTTCCGAAAACCTGGAAAAGTTTTGGAAAGGTTAATGCTGTTTTGGAATTACAGTGTTGTTGGACAACATTGTTTGGTGAGTTTTGAAGCCTTCGATATTAGGTGGATGGTAAAAATAGTGGAATGTTCCACTTCTGAAAGACACACTACAACAAAATGGCGCCCAGAGAAAAACTTTGCACATTATAAAAGGTTTGAAATGTTTCCCCAATGTCTTCTCGAGGGCTTTCTGTGAGATTCGTCCTATATTGTCAGCTTTTATTTTCAAATTTTCTCCAAAAAATTACATAAACTTACTCTAAGACTCATGTTGCATAATTTTGGTTCAGTATCCACCATCTGGTCGTGGGCATATAAAGAGTAATTTAGCTTGACTAAATTTGACGACTGAGTCGATAACGACATTGAAGATATATGCTAATTATCCACGACGAAATTAATTTGATCCTCACGTTTTCATGCTTTTTTCCGTTTTGCTAATGAAACATCTGTTTCAAATAAGCATCCGGTTGCCTGGAAATATCGTCTGTGGCATTCGCACTCTATGCAAATGGTGCTAATTAATATGCCCAAATTCGCCACTCTGCCTACTATAAATTACAGTTTAAGGAACTGCTGGCTTTATTAAACGTACCCCTTATCTATAAGTCAAATTAGACAAAGTTAATCGATTGCCATTTTCACACCCTTGCACGAATTGAGGTTGCAATAAAAAAAATGTGGTTGAATTTTTTTTATTATCATCTTTCGGAAATTAAATGACGCCTTTTTGCCATTTCGTTCTGCGATATAAAATAATAATCTAATTTTTTTTCCTTTGTCCTAATTGTAATAAGTCCAAAATTGGTCTTTCAGTTTTCTCTACGAGTAGGGTAATCTTCCCTGTGCGTAGACAGAGTAAGATATAAAAAAGCAAATTAAAATTACATCTGCCATGTATTACTTTTGTTCGTGAGAGTATCTCATATAAGCGTTTTTGAAATCATTTAATTTATCACGACTATTTCCGAAATAAATTTGTAATTTTCTGAGAAGTCCAGCTGTAAATGTTTTAATTATATTTCTCAATCAAAAATGAATTTTGAAATAAATTTGTCAGACAAAACTGCAATGTCAATGCTTTTGGAAGATTAAAATGTTAGACACAAAGAGTGGAGAAGTTTAGTAGTTTCTCCGAAAAATAAATCTGTACATATTTGTAAACAATAAAGCTGCATTTCAAATTATTTTTCTGACGAAGATCGATTTTTATCCTCTTGAGGTGAATTTTAAAATTATTTCTCTGGTAAAGATGGTTTTTTTGAAATGTAATAGTATATCTGACAAAAATAACATTTTGAAATGTATTTCTCTGACAAAGATGAAATTTTAAAACATTTCTCTAACAAAGATATGTTTTTAAAACATGTTTCTCTAACAAAGATATATTTGAAACATATTTCTCTAACATAGATATGTTTTTAAAACATATTTCTCTGACAAAGATACCATTTTACAATAATAATGATTGTTTAAAACGAATTTTAAGTATGTTTTTCTAACAAATGAGACCTTTTGTTCCTTTTTATTACACAACTTCAGAAATATGCCATTAAACCACACTAAATGTAAATGTTTTGAAATGTAATAGTATATCTGGCAAAAATAACATTTTGAAATGTATTTCTCTAACAAAGATGAAATTTTAAAACATTTCTCTAACAAAGATATGTTTTTAAAACATATTTCTCTAACAAAGAAATGTTTTAAACATATTTCTCTAACAATTATATGTTTTTAAAACATATTTCTCTGACAAAGATAACATTTTACAATAATAATGATTGTTAAATTTTAAGTATGTTTATCTAACAAATACGACCTTTGGTTCCTTTTTTTTACACAACTTCAGAAATATGCCATTAAACCACTCTAAATATGGTGTATTACAACTTAATATTACATGGGTATGCATAGGTTTGACCCACCCTGTATCTATGGTCCGTTGATAATGATTTTTTTTTTGTGAAATTGGCATGGCGTGCATTATCTGTTCCTCCCCTTTTGTGGGGAACCCGCATGCGAGGCCCTCCTCCGAATTGGTCACTAATTCCCCTTGTATGCAACTATAATCGGCCTTTTGTGTCCTCCATTCACTTTTTTTGTCAGTTCTATTTAAACCCAATATTTGACCCAGGTGGTGTACGTTACCCAGCTATTGTTACGGGGGCAGGAAACACGAAATCCTCCCTCACGTTCATCTCGGTGATTTGAAATCCGCCTAAAATTCGTGAAATTCGAGATATCTTTTGTAGGACTTTTTGTAGTTTTAATGTGGGAATTATGTGCATTTGTGTCGCTATAAACATGTGGGCTTTCGCCTGCATTGTTTGCTAATTATATGGCGTTGGACTTAACTAGGGGTGACCTAGCCATGCCCTACTCACTATACCTCCTCCCCCACACACACACACCAACAGGATTGCGTTTCATTTCTAATTTCGACTGAAATCGTATATAAAACACCTGTTGCGAAATCCATCCGTATAAAATTGTACAACACACAATGAATTGCATTTTAATAGGTTAATCTTATTTTGTGAATATTATGGTTTTGTTGTAGAAACCACCTGTTTTCTGAATTCTTTTATTAAAAATGTATTTGTTAATTTATTTGTCATAAAGATGTTTGGTCAGAGAAATGAATTTAGCAATTAAATTTTGTCAAAAAAGCAATTGCTGGTGTTATGGTCGTTGAAATGTGTACATTGGATTGTCCAAAAAAGTGCAATTTACCAGTTTTATTATAAAATATGTGCGTGTAGATATGTTTTGTATGGAAAAGGTATTTTCAAATGTTCTTTTACAGAAATGTATATCAAGATGTTTCTGTTAGTGATGCATCTTGCAATGAATTTGAGTACAAGATATGCATTTGCAATTTATTTCCTGAAGAAATATTTTCAATTGCTTTTGTCAGTGAGATGAATTTTCCTATTGTTTTTTTTTTGTCAGAGAAAGTGTGCATATTCCTGAAAATTCGTTCCTCCCTTATATTTTCTAATTCCTTTTTATTAAAACATGAACTTGATCATCAAATAGCTGATATTATTAAAACACATGCAGAATATTTAGCTGCACAAATATAGTTTTGATTTTAGATTTTATGGTGTATTTTTAATCTGTCGAGTAATCTATTTACAAATATAGCTGTGCGGAAATTTTGCTCTCAAGATATGTCAAATTCGCAAAATCAAATAAATTACGAAATCAAAACAAATATCTCATGATTACATTCAGCGTTTTTTTTCTCTTCTATTTGTCCCAAAACTCCTAAAACTCATTCGTCTCATGATTATTATACCTACATCTAAATTTCAAATATTTTTGTAAGATCATAAACAGATACACGTTGTGGATACTTTTAGTTTTTCATTTTATTCCTCGATAATACACGTATGGATATCCGCCTTACTCAAATTCCTCTTCGCAAACATTGGTTTAAGGATCGTACTAAGTCATTGTGAGTAATTAAAAGCCGAAAACTCCCATATGCAAAATATCGTCCCCCCCTCCTTCATTTTTCCCCCCATATCTCCTTTAGGCACACGCCATTTTATATATTTTCTCCCTATCCCCATCCTCCTTTTTTCCCCCATCAAACGTCGCACTTTGCAATTATATCGCTAAAATGCCAATCTTTTGTTGGAGGAGGATTGGGGAGGCTTTATTTGTGAGCACGTTTCTCTCTGGGGTTGTTAAAAATGCTGCCTTTTATGACTTGTTGACGAGTGGAAGTCCGGCCTGCCTCATCTTTTTTTTTCTTCATATATATACACTATGTATACTCGTGGGCGCCATCTTGCGCTTAATCCATCGTGTGAAATTGTTCACACCAGCAGAACAACAATTTAACCTAATTGAGACCACCCACCAGGGGACGACAATGGAGACGGTGGACGGTGAGTTAATTGGACGAACACGTCTGACCACTGACCAGCAGAAGGGCACCCTCTCTTGTTCTTCTTCTGCCTCCATTTGGTGATGAAAACGTTACAAGCGTGTATTTCGATGACAAAAAAAAACTGATTTGTGAGTGTATTTGTCTGTGGAAATACATTCTAAAATGATTGGTCTCTGACGAAAATGAATTCGTGGAAAGATTTCTCTGAGAAGAAAAGGATTTTCCTGGACTGTGATGCAGTTGCGAGTGTATTTCTTAGACAAAATTGTGTTTGTAAATGTATTTCTGTGACGAAGTGTATTTTGTCTGGCACTTACGCTGCAGTCGAAATGTTTCTTTGACGGTATTGAAATTACAAATGTATTTCTCTGTCGAAATACATTCTAAAATGTTTGGTCTCTGACAAAAAAATGAATTCGTGGAAAGATTTCTCTGTGAAGATTTGTGTGTTGCTGGACTGTGATGCATTTGCAAATGTATTTCTTCGAAAAATGTATTTTTTGGTGCATCATGGGCATATTTTGTTTGGCAATAAGGAAACTAAGTGTATTTCTCTGGCGAAATTCGTTATTAGATATACATAGTTTGCAAATACAATTTTTATGTATTTTTTTTTCTGGCAACGAGGTATTTTTATAGGCATGTGTATAATTCGAGGATGGTTAATTTCGCTTAAAAGTAAACTTGAAGATTTGGAATAATTTTTAGGACATTTGGAAAGTTATTTTGAATAAAAATCCCATCTGCATAAGATACAAGTTGATTTTGATTTTTGTTGTTTTTAAATTTGCAAGATTCTGTGAATTCAATAATTGTTATAGCGCCTATATGCATTTTATATTTTTTTCTTGAAAAAAACGTATCTAGGAATTGTATTTCTCTAAAATGGTGTGTTCGTGTATTTGTAGGCGTATTATATACAGGGTGTGCACAAATGATTTGCTTAATTAACGGTAATAATGTATTCATGAATTACTGTTATTGGTTGAATGCTAACCATTGTATGAGCACTGCATCTGACTGACAAAAATTATTTTTTAATTAAATTACCGTTAAAAATGTACAGATAGAATTTACTGACTAAAACTATTTATCGACGCACTTTTCTGATGATGAATGCGTTTGCATGCTTATATTTTTATCAATAATAACTGATATATTCGTTATACAACTTTAAGGAGTCAGTTTAAACACGATTGTCTTTTCTGCCCCTGAAGACTTGCAATCACTGCCAGCTATCGTGCTTTGAGTGGTTACTGCATAATTTAAGGAAAAATTATGTTTTAGGAATTCGTTTATCGTATAAGGAAGTTTATTATCCAAAAACTGAGCTGTAGAACTCTTAAAAATATTACGTTTTGTTAAGAAACAGATTTTAGATGGCCATATCCATTTTTTCATGTGGAACAATGTCTCCATCAAACAATACATATTCTGCTCATACAGTTTAATATTATAATCGCTTGTTTAACAGACAAATTTTTATTTGATCAAATGCGGTGTTTACTTTCCTGTAAAAATAAGTGTTTTGAGAGTTAGGTCATTTGCATCTTAGACTGACGACATCTTTTGGCGCTATTTTTGGGTAGTTTTGCCCTTCACACATGATGACACAATATGTTGGGCAATATGCGACAACATATTATTAAGATATCTAATTAATATTCTAGAAATATCATGAATTGTGACTTTTATCTGAAATTATATTTCATACAATATACTTTAAAATATATTCTGGCTTATGTTTAACAAGCATTAAGTATTTAGTAGTCATAAAACTAAACTAGGCTATTGTATAAAAATTATTTAGTAGATTTAAAATATGTGGCTGAATATGTTTTAAAATACATTGTGAAATATAATCTCAGATATACTACATGATGTTACTGAAAGTCCCAATTCATGATATTTTTGGTATATTTTTTTAGAATATTGTCACATATTATCATTGAAATTTTCAAGCATATCCCAACATTCCCGTGGGTTTGCATTCAGATAAATCTTAGATAGCGCTGTAGTTTCAGACAGGTTTTTTTTTAAATTACGCTTTCAACTTTTGATATAAACCTTTGTCCATTCACAACTAAATCCGATGATGGTCCGAAAGGGGTCGTTGGAGTGTCCTTCACTTCCTTCCCCACCCCTCCTCCTCCTCCTCCTCATTCGTCCATCTCTTTTAAGTCACTTATCACTATAATTTCAATGTATGCAATATGGTTTTCTGAACTGATCGTTCGAGGGTTGATACCGTTTTGATTATAGATAATTTCCTCGTATTCACGAATGAGTCATCGACAGGGGGCGCCCTCGTCGCTGGAGAGGGAGGAGAGCTAGGGCATGAATCATATCAAACTCCCTATTTCGATGTATGTCGATGCCGCATGCCATCACATCAAATGTTAGCCTGGCATTTCCTGTCCTCCCCCCTCCTCCTCACCCCACCCATCGTTAATATTTGGCAAGAAGGGATTTCCCCTCCAGACTCTCCAGAAAGGAATAATTTTTCAATGCAAAGGCCTCCATCTCTTGTCTCTCTCTCTCTCTCAACGTCTGTCGCCATCAATGCGATGGTAACAAACATGGCCGTTGTTGAGGGCTAATGTCACGTGACTAATGGACGCCAAAGACGAGTCTGGCAAATGTCAGAGCGGCCCTTGTTTTCCGAGAAAATTCGATTTATGGCGGCCATCTTGTTCCTAATGGCGTTCTGCAATGTGGCAATAACCCAGAATTGTTTCACTTTTTTTTCTTTTCTTTATCTTTTCCCAAATCGAATTAATGGCTCTGGTGCTGTTGTGCCATGTACATTTGTACTGTTGGTTAGGGATGAAATAAAAGTTGGGCCACGTCTGGAGACAATCATAAGTGTACGGAGTGTCCGGAAGTTCAGAACGTTTTGTTACATTTTGTCCACATTTTGTCAAAGTTGCCCTAAAAGTCGTGAAACGTAGGCCTACTTTAAAAAAAAACTTTCTGTACTAAAAAGTCGTACGTACAGTTTTTAAAAATGGTCCAACAGCTTAACAATTCAATATTGAAAAGATGGATTGTTTTGAATTATTACAGAGTAGTTTGGGGCCGTCCATAAATGATGTCACACCTAGAGGGGTGGGTGGGTTGTGTGTTTTTTGTGACAATTGTGACCAAGGGGTGGGGTGGGGGTGGTTCGGTAATGTGACATCAC
>JAQIXS010004313.1:0-15503 GCA_034700785.1 Rossiulus vilnensis
GCAAATTCGGGTTGCTTCAAGTTCAACATTTTCTGCCTCAAATATCCATAAGGACTTTTATGCAAATTAATTTATCTTTAAAGAACATTAACGTGCTTACAACACACATTTTTCCGAATTTAAATCGGACATTTCGTTGCTGAGAAAAACAATTTTTCCTGATTCAGGATGGTGAGTCAAATTTTTTGCAATCAAGTGTACATGTATAACATCGTAATACGCAAACACACGTAAATGCACAGAAACAATTATCTCGTTAACATTTCGTGATTAAGAAATGAAAGGTATTTTTTTAAATTCACACAGCAACCCCGGTCTCATATTTCTTGAAACCCTCGCGAATATCAACCAAAACGTTAGCTAATTTGCCCAAAGACATGAACTTTTATCTTTTCCGTTCAAACAACTGATGGTAAATTATTAAATTTAGCATAATTGACGCTCTAACTTAAGAAAACCACATCAACCTAGCAGTGTTTACACATTGGCTTATTTGTTTGCTATTTAATCCTCAACGCTCACCGCATTGGCTGAAAGCAGGGCACTGAGTTGAATTAAATATGAAATCTGGAAGGCGTACTGATTTTGAAAGAAACATTTATTACACTGAAACATTTTCATTCAGCACTTATTTTGCACTTTTCATCAGTCAGATTATCAGTCAACAATGCGGAGTTACATATGACAAAATTATTGCAAATAGAGTCACATTTGAGGTAACTTCAAGTAAATTTTGTGGTAAAAGAAAACATATTTAATAGAAAACAAACCAGTTGAAATCAACAACAAAATCGGTGTCATCGGGGGTATTCGAAGTTGAGAACAAGAAGAAAACTTCCACATATCTACCCAAGGTCTCTTGATAGGTCAAGTCCAGCGTTGCATTGAGAGTTACATAGCTATTGCTACCCGGATATGGTACCTCAATTACTGCAACTGGAGTGGTCGAAAGCGACTTGAAATGGACCGTTATTTTAGAAGTACTCGCGGTATTGCCTTGGTGTGCTACTCTGACGGAGATCCCGGTAGGGTGTCGACCGGTTATATTCAATGAATAATAACCAGCCACATCACCAGAATTAATACAACCAAGGTGTAATCCGCCACCATCAGGATCTATTGTAGCTCCAGCTGTCATACCAATGTTGTAGTCCAAGTCCTCGGCTTCAATTCTCGAATAAGCGTCTCTAACGTGTTGGTATGGCACATAGGCAGCCAGGCAGGTTACCAAAACAAGGCTGCAGAGCATGCGAAGGACCATGGCATTGATGATGGACATGTTTGCAACAAACCAAGCGTTTCTTCAGGGTATCGGAGCAAACTCACGGCTTCTTCTGTGTGAACAAACCCAAATGCTTTGGGGTTTTATAGCTAGCAGAATACCAGCAGGCTTCCTGATCGGTATCATTGGGCAGAACTCCTAAATTGTGTCACGTATTGGTGATGCCACAGAGAACCAACCGCGGTTCTTTCATGTCTTGTGATATCAAGACAATCACACTAAATTGACTGGATTTGATTGATTGGAACTTTGCTCTTGCGACCACCTAGGCGCAAAGCATATGTCCTAGAAGTCATAATGAGGCAGGGATCGTGTGCATCAGCACGTAGGATAATAAATGAATGACTGAACTACATCCGATCGTAATTATATCGATATTGCCAAAGAATTTCGTGTTTCAGAACTTAAGAGGAAGTAAATCAGTCGATTACACAGATATTCTTAGAAAAATACCTGTGTGACACTTCTAGTTAATCGGTTTAACAGCATTACATAACGTTCACTACATTTTCTTATAGATACTGTATGTCTTTACATTTGCTACATAAGACACAAACATGCACACTGTACATTTGCCATTGTGGATTTAAATGTGTCCTTTATTTTGTGACGTTTGTATTTTCTAATTTTAATCTTAAATGGTGCATAATTCGGACGATTTTTAAGTGATTCTTACGTTTATGGTTGGGACTGAGATAAGATTTTAGAGAGCGAGGGGGGCATCTACAGCTAGTTGGAGCCCCTCAAAAATAAGTGTTATTTGTTTGTAATATCGATAATTACTACATTTCATAATTATCTAAGTTAAAAGAAAAAAAACTTGTCATTGCTAGCTTTTTAAATTTATTTTTTCATATTCTGCAAGTATTAATTGCTAACGAAGGAAATTCCGAAGACTAATTTTGTTTTCATCAAACCTGGTCAAACATGATTTTTGAAATTGTATCGAAAAGGTTCAAACCAATTTATGGAATTAAGTAGGTTACATTCATGGAATATATTTGCTCTTGTACACGCGTTAGTAAAGTACACTAATCCTGCTTAATCTTAAACGCGTATTAATAATTCCTTAGAAAATGAACGTAGGAAAACTTTGTGCAATCATTTAAAAAAACAGGATTTCCGTTATTAATTTACTACTGTCTAATTAAGCTGCATGAAATTCAATTTTACAATGATGTTGGTATACACCCCATTGAAGTGGCAATAACCGAATAATATTGGGTTGATGGATTACACCCCTCTACCGCATGGCATATCACTTGCTACTAGTATGGTACTGAGTTCAGTTGTATTGAATTCAATTGAAATGCAACGTCCCCGAATATAGGCATGTTAATTACTTTATTATCACCATCGAAGAAACCAGTTAGCACAATGACAAAAATGTGAGGTCTGGTGGAGAGCATCATGTTGGGTTGCGTTAAGGACACAACTCCTTAAAAAATTATAAGGGTGTACCCTCCGGGGTGCACGTTCATGAGTGGCGATCGCTCGGGTAGGCACAGAACAGAGGTGGTCAGGTCACAAATGCTTAATGCAACAGGAGTGCAAATAGGATCATCTCATGGCCATTCTTTGGCGGTGCAATCGAGCGTGTAACTGCCATCACTTAAGAATTTATTGCTCATTTGTTTATGACATTCACAAATGCTAGTTATCTTCATTTTAATTGACACATCTTATCCATGTTTCATTTGAAGCAATGTTCCCCCCTGATTGTCACTGATGTCATGTTTGCAATTCATCCTGACAGTCAATGTTGATCATGAATGAAGGACCATATACACACCAGGTAGCTTGAGCATACCTTTTCTGTGTGTTGGTTTACACGTTTCAGTTTTAATATGACATTCATGACATTGTAAAACGGAAAGGTTAGCTTCATAACCGAAAGATCATGTAATGATCACGTGACATGATCGCGCCAGTTTTGACAAATGGAATTCGATTAATCTTGACATTCCCTATGGATTTCTGCCTGCTATGAAAGCTCAAAACATGTGTTAGTTCACCCAGAAGAAGCTCTTGGTTGTTGCAAACACGTCTGCCATAGCCCTTAACATGCTTTGCGTTGTCATTCTGGTTTTGGTAACATGCACGGCTACCTACAGTCAACAGGCTAACTTCAGAGATAGTTACTCGAGAATTGAAGCCAAAGACATGGACTACAACGTAGGCATCTCAACAGGTGTTTGTGGTGATGTGGATGGCGGACAGCAGATAGCTTACACCGATGACGGCGATGTGGCTGGTTATTACACGCTGGATTTTAGCGCGGGAAGGCCAGATGGAATCACGCTCAGAGTATCCAGGGATTCTAACTCGAGCAATAGCATGATAAGTGTGTATTTAAAGTAGATTCACACCACACCAATTGCGGTGATTCAGATACCAAACACGGGTGACTGGAACACGTTTGAGACGTTAAGTTCACCGATTGACTGGACTCACGAGAACTCTTGGCCAACGCACGTCGACGTCTACTTCGTGTTCTCCAGTTCGCTATCTCCAGATGACGCCAAAATAATTGCCAATGTCAATTGGTTTACTTTCTATAAACTAAGCTAAATGTTCTCTTGCAGACAAAAAAAAAATGATTTTAATAAAATAATGTGTAACCAATGTTTTATTCGTCATATTTCCATGATATGGTGGGGAAAGAAACAGAAATATTCAATATTTCAGAAATATTAATAAGCAAACGCCATGCTACTCTTCGAGTAGTATATTTTTTTTGGCACATCTGCAGATGGAGTTTTAACAATTAGTTAAAAGTAGTATTTTCAAGTAGTACTGTAACAGCTATATAAGCAATGCTCAATATCTTCAACACAAATGACAACACAAGTGGTCGTATTCAGCAGATAAGCATGTTCTTTACTTTAACCATAATTTCTTTATTTGGGATATCTTTGCAGAGTTATCACCAGCAAAACACTTGTAAATTAGTGTGACTATTTTGTGAAGTTTGTGTATACGGCTAATTGTACACAAAAAACCTTATTGGCCATTGTATCATCAATTTTCTGTAGGCATATCTGCTTCCAAGGTCATAAACAGTAAACCAAACTATTATTTTTAAACACAACTTTTTAGAAAAGCCTTGAGATATGAATCTAAAAATACACTTAACAAGCCATTGTTTAGTTCGAAAAAATTCAAAGTTAACAGATTAAAAATAGTATCGTTTCTGAATTGCAAATAAGATAGCAACAAGCGATGCAATTGTTCTTTTCCATGGTTAAAAAGCATTTGCGATCTATAGTCAGGGGTAGTCCATTTAGAACATGCATAAATGTCAACTTCTTGACACAGGCTAACCCCCTTCGGTCAATTGACGTTTAACAGCAAATTATCTGTATCATCATGTCAGAATACCATGAATCCATGAAACGGATTTCTATTAACCAACCCCTACGTCCATACATAACACAGCAGACATATTTTATGATCAATCCCTTTGCAGGTGATATTTCCAAGTACCATTTCAAACAGATAAGAGACCGTGCCTTTAAGAAACAACGAATGCAAGTGAACCTCTATAAAAGCCCAAAACATGTATGTGGGTTCACATAGAAAATACTGCGTCATTTGTAACATCACGTTTTTGATTGATAAACTGAATGATGATTGTGAGACAGCCTTTATTGGCCTGCGTTGAATGTCTAATAAAAGTTTGTAAAATTCAGTGCACAATGCTGACGTCATATTCAATTAAAATCAACTCAGGATGCGAAGTAAATCTTCATTTATATTTAAAATTCACTTGAAAATACGATCTCTATCTTAAATTAAGACCAAATTGTAAGATGAAATTCGCAACAATAACTGATTATTTCATCTTTATTCATGAACGGGATAAAAAAGTTGACAATGCGCCTTAATTTAAGATACGTGCTGCATTTCAATTTGCACTGTGCCTTGCTGTCAGCCGATAAATGGAATGTGATAAGGGGTGAACACCATTAATACAATTTATTAGGTGTTTACCACTACTACCATCAATGCTAATGTGAATTTCTAATGACTTAAAAAATATACGTTGCAAAGACCAATAGCACGCAAACAAATTAACCAAAAAGATGGAATCCAGTAGAGTAAAACCTGCCTACAACGACCAAACTAGTGTCTGAATTGTGGCTATTATTTGGTTATATTAGCAATAAATTTGTAAAGAACTTGGTTGATCTGAGTAAGATGTTACACAGTCATCATCATCGGCTGTGCTTTGCGCTACTAAGCCAATGTCAGGGCAGTGTCCAAGTCCTCGGCTTCAATTATCGAATAAGCGTCTCTAATGCGTATTTCTGGCACGTAGGCAGCCAAGCAGGTTACCAAAGCAAGGCTGCAAAGTACGCGAAGGGCCATGGCACTGATGATGGACATGTTTGCAACAAACCAAGCGTTTCTTCAGGGTATCGGAGAAAACTCACGGCTTCTTCTGTGTGAACAAACAAATGCTTTGGGTTTTTATAGCAAGCAGAATACCAGCAGGCTTCCTGATTGGTATCATTGGGCAGAACTCCTAAATTATGTCACATAGTCGTGGTGCCACACAGAACCAACCGCGGTTCTTTCAGGTCATTTGGTATCAAGACAGTCACACTAAAATGGAAACGTACACATAGCATGTTACATTAAATCTTCATTGTTTGGATGAAATGCAAATATGACATATTTAACAATCAGTATGATATCAAGATGTGTTCGTTTCCGACTATACTTTGGATAAACCTAAGGCGTTCATTAGCCAAACCAGTAATTGTACTAATACGTGTATCCCGGTTTTATTGGCTTTTCGAGAGCTTCAGCAAACAGACTACTAATTCCGGAAGTAGGCTCATGATATATAAAACCGTATCTTCAGAGGCGGACCTCGAGCACAAACCGTACCTACTTTTAAGTAATCCTAGATCAGCCTAGAGCAGCCTGATAACAGGCACATTAGACACTGTGTCCATTAAACCTATCAACCAACCAGCCATCAGGAGTCCAGGCGTGCGCTCCCAACATCCTCCAACATGGCCCTTTGCAGCAGCCTGTGCCTCTTGCTGGCCACTGCCCTGATAGCGCAGGTGAGCACCTTCAGAGACCTCTACTCTCGCACCGAGGCAGAGGACACGGACTACAACTTTGGCATGGCGACGCAGTCCACGACTGATGTGGACGGTGGCCTGGACCTCGTCAACGTCAACCTCGGCGACGTGGCCGGCTACTACATGATGGACATCAGGCAGAAGAAGCCACAACGAATCACTTTCAGAGCCATCGGTCGTGGTGGGCCATCGTGCGTCATACGTGTCCATTTCAACACTCTGGGGTCGGACCCAGTGGGTAGTGCGCTTGTCGAAAATCAAAGCTTTACCAACGTGAGTGAATATCTTTCTGGAAATCCAGATAGTTGGCAAGACTACGTGGACGTCTACTTCGTTTTCAACATCACCGGAAACAACTATAAGTACATGGGGGATCTCTTGCGATTTAACTGGTTTTATTTTGAGTGACAATAGACCGTCACTCCCCCCCCTACCGAGACCATTGTGAAACAAGTATCTTATATCCGTTTTATGTATTTGAATGCTTGAAATTTATTCATTTTTGTCTCAATTTGCTGGCTGACAAATAAAATGAATGTGTCGTAGTGACCTTTTGGAATTTATCATTGTTGTTTAACATAGCTATTTTAATTTAGGTTGTTTTTTTCGGAGGGCATTGACGACATTTTGGGTAGAATTTTTATGAAAAATGACTTGTTTGGGAAGGCGTCAATCCGCAAGACATTTTTTGCGTCCAAGACTCCGAGGACAAAACTCGAGATGCAACTTATAAATTAAAACAACGTCGTAGTCTCAATTTCTTAGACTGGAGTCGCACAATTGAAGTTGAAGATGGAAGGAGACAGACAGAAAACCGGAAGTCGGCGTCAGCAGCAGCCCATTGTGCGCTTTTCTCTTGCAACGCTCTGCTGAGCAGGCCATCCACTTCCGGTGCGCCGACGAGGTCCAGCAAGCTAGAGGCCCTCAAGACCTTTTGTTTTTCAAACTCAAAGTCGAATTGTCCATTGTCTTTTCTGCACTTCCGCTTCGCGCTCTGCTCGGCTTTCCGGAAGCATTGCGGTCCCGGATCGACCGATGTTTTCAAGAACTATTCTACGATACATCCCGAATAATTGTTAAATACATCGAAATCATTGTTTGATACATCCAAAATGTTTCTTTGTCCACATCCTTAGATTAATCTATCCAAACGATCGTTCGATACGCAAACAACGGTTCTTCAATATGTCCAGGATGATTGGTTGATACACACATTGATACAAAACTATTCTAAGACAAATACTGAATCAGGCATGCGCATATCAAGATTGCAGAATTTCTTCAAATCCATAGCGGACACCATATTGGATTAAGAGTATTTAGGACACATCCAGAACGATTCTTGGCTTGACGTGGAACGATTCTTTGATGCATCTTCTGTGAATCTCTGATAAACGATGGCAGATTCTTTGAACGAAGAGTTCTTAGCTAGAAATCGGACATTGGACACATCCAGAATGAGTCTTCAGTATATTCAGAGCAAGATTCACAATTTATCCAAAATTACTCTTGGATACATCCGAAACGATTCTCGTTCCAGAATCCAGCGCCATGCCGGTGCATTCCAAAAGGGCTTCTGCAAACGAGGGTTAATCGCAGCGCCTTTCACGCGACCAACTCCGCGTTTCCTGGGGAAAAAAACTCATTTCCGGTGCCGGAGCGAACAACAATGGGGATCGAGCTCTCGAAACGAGATTGGTTCGAAAAGCGTTTCACGAAAACATCTTATAAATACTTGACTCCGAGTTCGGAACGTTGAGAACGCAGCCAATCAGAATCTGTTGCATTATTTAGAGAACAGGGTCCTCGCTTATCTCAACCGGGGAGGGGGGCGAACCCGGGAACCCCGTTCGGGGTGAATCTTTAATAGGGCGAGTGAAACTAGGATCGGCAAGGATTTACCGAGTGACCACGGTTAAGCAGACGGGAACGGGTCCCCTGGGTTCCGAGCCCGGGGGGAGGAGAAGCACCCCGTGCCATTAGGATTCAATAAAACCTGCATTCCAATGCAATATTTTCAACTTGACTTCCGCTTTTCAATCGAGACGGGAACGGTTCCCAGGGTTTAGAACCCGGGTAGCGACGGGAGGAGCCACCTACACCATTAGCATTCCATAAAGCTTATATTCCAATGCATTCTCTTCCACTGAACTTTCGCTTTCCCGGGTTGCGAACCCGGGGGAAGCACCCCTCGCCGTTAGCATTTGATAAAACCTACATTCCAATATAATATTTCCAATTTTACTTTCGTTTTTGAGACGAGAAGGGAACGGTTTCCCGGGTTTCGAACCCGTGGAACCCCGGGTGGTGGGATACGCGCATGCATTATTTAGTGCGGGAATGATTTTCAAAATTCCTCCTCCACCATTTCAGCGAGATGTTCGAATTTGACGAGGATCAATTTTTTAAGTCATTTCTGCCAAAAAATGAATGTTTTTCCCCTCTTCGACGTGCAGCAGCTGACGGATCCGCGGATAAAAACTGATGCGTTTTTTCCAGCACTGCTAGCAAAAACGTTGAATACATGCATGAGTGAATTGTCGATTTCTTCTTTGCATTTCTCATTTCCCCCAAACCCGGTTTTCCGATAAGCAAGGAGTCCCCGGAAATGTCCCCAGCCTCCCTCACCCCGACCGCAGGGCCTGATCCACTGTCAGGCGAAGGAATAATTGGGGGTTAATTAGTGAGCCAATACATCACTAATTAATCGTCCGCCATATTGGAGTTTGGGGGAATACCAAGAAGAGAAATTAAGCCAAATGGAAAGAAGCGAACCGCCATATTGGAGTTATCCCTCAGCTTTAATCACAAAAAATCCCTTACTTTCCCAGGCTTCCCAGGTTAAACATTTCATTTTCCATGACCTGTAGGAGCCAATTAGAAGGAACCGGTCAGCCATATTTGGGTTCATTAGAAATAGAACCTTCTCCGCCACATTGGAATTTTCTTTCATTTCTTTCAAGGCAACTTCAATAAAACCACGATACTCTAGAAATGAGAAACCTCCTGGATTTTCCGAAATCTCCTCCACTTTCCACAGTTTTAATATTAAAAATGTTATTTTCCACTGACCTGTAGTGCTATCAATAACGAGTGAAAAGAGCCTACCTTTGAATTTAAATAAGGCTTTCGATTGGTTGAAACCAAATACATGTAGAAAGAATCAGTACGCCATATTGGAGTTCAGGGAAAATCCAATTTCCACGCGTGGTTCCCCAGAAGAGAAATTAAGCCAAGCAGTCCGCCATGTTGGGGTTTTCTTGCACTAAGCAAAGGGCAACTTCACCAAATAAAACCCCATTCCACGGCATAATCGATACATGGCATATCTCCTGGATTGAAACTAGTTTTTTGGGGTAGATAAATTAGGCACAAATTCTACTGCATTTCCCCCAAAAAAATGAATCCTTTATCCGCCACTAAAGAACATTCCTAATGAGATTTTTTTCCAAATGCCATCTCAATGTCAATTCCAAAAAAAATGGTTTGGGGGATCCCTTGATGTCAGAATTTTGACATAATCGCAAGATCCAGTGTCCGATGGAGCGTGGGAATTCCCCCATTTGCCAGCATCATGGCAAATGCATTATTAATGGTATCCAAGGGCGATGCACAAAAAATCCCAACCGGTAGCGGCTTGCGTGACAACCAGGTAGCCAAAGAGGGCTTCACGTATTCCTGGGGCCCTCAGCTGAACAGGGGGTCGACCATAAAATACGTCCAGGTGGCCAGGATTAATTTAAATGCCATTTTCTACTTTAATTTAATAAACAAATATCAATTTCGTTATTATTTTGAGCCTCGATCGCCTGTTTCGCGCTTTTTCAGAATGACCATCGAAATTAAATCCGTCGATTTCAATCTTTTAAAAAACAATGCAGGGTGTATGAAAACTAAAACGCGGAATAGTGATATTTCGAACATGATTTTCAATTCCATTCAACTTCTTATTTAATAACATTAGAAACAATGTCTATTCAAATTGATGGTAACAACACGTTTTAAATTCCTATTAACAACTTCAATGACAATATTTTAAAAATAATCGTGAAAGGAGGGAGAGAAGGATGTAAAACAGTTTATTGTTCCTCGGTGTTGGTTGTATCATCTTTGGGGTGCGTTTGGCAACTCTGTGTTTAAAATAATTTGCCTTGCAGTCGTCGAAAGCACCAACAAAGCTAACCAGACCAGCTGTTAGCCTTTGTGAACTAACGATCCATTAGTCTTAATCCGATATCCTAAAGTTGACACTTCAATGTCCGATTTAACACCACGAGCCAATGCGCAGAAGGGGCAACGAGCTCCGATAAAACTTAACTGTCTATAAAATTTGTAGTAGGAAGTTCCCCAGCGGAAGTAGCGCCATCTATTGCGCATTTCGCGCAACTCCTCACTGGAATTAAAACGTCGATTTAACTTAATTCATCCGTTAACTAAAGCCGGTCACCGACAGACCATACTAACATCGACCAATAGGATAACGGCAGCGGCCGGATCCCAGCAAACTGTCGGCGAATGCAGCGCCATCTATGATGCATTTCGCGCAACTCCGCCCGAACCGGCAGAGCTGTTCTGGACCAGAACCCATAGCCGACTGTCCGTATGTTCAAGAAAAGATTCTTGGGTGGCTCTCCAAAACCACTGCTAACCGTTCCGATGCCCTGGAGTCGTAGTGCAGCAGCACGCAGCAGTCGGAGGCAGTGGATGATGCCGGAGAATGGGGCGAAGTGCATTGAGGTCCTAGAGAGCCAGTGCCGTTGCAATTGGATGACTTTATCTCAAGATCGGTAAAGTCTTCTGTGACCACGCTAACGGAAGATGCGGTCGGAGTGCGAGCATCCTTCGACGGTGATTGGTGGTGGTTGCGCGAATTCCACAGCTTGGGATCGTCCACGATGACCACTTCGAACGATTCATCGGGTAACTCGGTTTCTGGAACGCAGGAACGGAAGTCCCAGCTGGCCGCCAATGATCTTTTTGCAGCCGAGTGGAAACTTCGACAAGGCTTGGGTGGGGTTCTGGGTCTTGGTGGGCTGTTGGGTGCATCGCTGAGGTCCTCAAAGTCGCTGAGCAGTGCAAACTCTTCACTTGAGTCATCACTGGACTTCTGGTCCACAGTCCTCGCAGACATTCCGCTAAGATAAGAGGGGACCTTGCAGCCGGGAAGGTTCTGACTATCGAATGATGACTTGCTGCTGCTGGGCATCCCTGTCCGGCCCCCATCTCCAAACGGTGAAAGTAACATGTTGGCAGTGTCGCTTCGGAGGTCTTCCTTCTGCCTCTGGCGTAGCTGGGGAGTGGAGCGGTACGTGTCAGAGCCCTCACAGAAGGTTATGTCCTTTACAGGGGTATTGCGGTTCTTTGTTACTTTATTATTCGTGGTCATGTTGCCAGCTGCGAAGCTACTTCGACTAGTATTGGGCGAACCTGTGGGCCCTGGTGGGCTGTCGGGTGCATCGCTGAGGTCCTCAAAGTCGCTGAGCAGAGCAAACTCTTCACTGGAGTCATCGCTGCATTCCTTCTGCCTCTGGAGACGCTGTGGAGTGGAATGATAGTTGGCCGAAGTCTTACAGAGAGTCATGTCCTTTCCGGAGGTATTGCAGTCCTTAGTCACTCCATTGGTCATGGTCTTGCTATCAGAACCTAGGTCTTGTTGCCCAGAACCTTTGGCCACTCTGGAAGGATTACACTTATCGGCAACTCCAGCAGTTAAGGTCTTTTTGCCTGAACCTAAAAATATCTTGCTGTACAGAGGGTCTTCACCCTCAATGGTTAGTTGCCCACCACACGATATCCCTGATATGTGCCTGCCCCCATCGATCAAGCGAAAACTTTTGTCGTTGTTGCTTAGGGGATCTTCCTTGTACCTCTTACATGGTCCGGGAGTAGAATGGCAGGCAGAGGAAGTGCTGCGGGGAGTTTTGGCTTTTCTGGTGGTACCGAAGTTCCTGGCAGCTCCATTAGTCTTGCAGTGATGGGGCGATGATGGGGTTCGATCAATGCCGGGAGATGTAAACGTAGCGCGTTCAACGGATGCCGATGAAAGCTGCTCACGGCTAGCGTCGCACACATTCATAGACCACCCGAAGAGCCCTTCCCGAGCTTCCGAAAGACAGTCAGCGGCATTAGCCGACCGGCGCTTGCCAATGCGTGTTATCAGTGGAACTAAACGTTGCAGCCTGCAAGCCCGGAGTGTCCGGAGATGGCGACCCTTAAATGACAGTACCCGAAGGCGGGTGCTGGTGCTGTAAGGTCTGGGGGATGGCTTGGAGGCTAACAACAGCAGAGGATCTGCAACGAATAAGGCAGAAAGGGTTTACTTTTAAAGCTCCAGAAGGTGGCTTACGCGTAAGACTGCTTGAAATTCGAGGTGGTCCTAATGCCGACGAGGGCAGCCTAAGGGTGGGTTAGGTAAGTAGGGGCGATGAGTTTTTCTGAGCTCCTGCTTTGAGGCAGGCAGTGTTTCTTGGTCAAGAAATAAACCTTCAGCAAGCAAGATTCTGAGAGCTGTTCATACTAGACACAATGACCTAGCAGCTGAGCATCGCAGTGTCTCTGTTAGAAAACAGGAGATTCCTCTATGAGGCATCCCAGCCCTAATCAACGGTGTTCGTTGACTGCATAGAGCCAAGACTTAAGACTCATTCTGATCGCGGTGCACAAAGACTGCAGATTTGGGATTCAGATGGACAAAGCAGCCTCTTGCGGCCTGCAAATCAGAATACCAGGTTTCGTCTTATGCGACAGACCGAAAACTAGAGAGCAGTTCAACCTTTCTACAAAGATTCCTTACCCCTGGTGGTACACCGACCAGAACATTTGAATGGACTTCAACTCTACCATCAAGACATCACTTTTCACCCAATTCAATGCAATGTTACAATAAACTCATTTACCAGTAGTTTTATCTACCATCACGCTCAATGAACAACAAAGATACCAAATGATGTCATTCATTACTACCTTGTAAGCAACGAAATAAACCACAAATGACTTACTGCCAGTTGTTTAATGTCATTTGGCAGTCGATGCAACCGTCATTTTACAGATGCTGGCCAAGTTCAAAGCTCATTCCACTCTTTACGGCACACATGAGAACAGTCTCCGCGCAGCTCAAGAAAGAAAAAGATATTGCAACTTACCATATGGCTTGTCGGCTGGCTGCAGTGTAGGATGGAAAACTGGACTACGCTGCACAGGCTCTTGGGGCAATTCTGAAAATCAGAGCGGTCATAATCAGTTCAATGGACCGAGAACAAGAGGTCACCCGAGGGCAACTTTGGGCACGTGAGTCCCCTTCACACTTTCACGACATCGAAAATCTATATCCCGTATGGATATTATCTTGTCGGATGAGGGAACGATATGATAATTTGGAGTTAAGACATCAAGAACTTGTTTGGCTTGCAGGAGACTACAGCAGGTTAAGGCTCAGTTCACACATGGAATTTATCGCATACGATTTTATTGTGACGGGACTGAATCCGTCATTTGGTGATTGATTTTTTCGGGAAAACTTGAAATCAGTTACGTTTAATTTTGCGGTCCAAGACGTTTCCCTAAACTATTTCTTTTATCTGAACGAGTAACGAGCAAGTTTACCTTCTTCGTCGCTGGACACAAATCGTTCAGTGACTAGATCGAAAACCCCCTTGTCCACGTCTGCCTGTGAGTACTGCGAACGAAAAATACACTGGAAATTAATGAAAAGTAATTTTATGCAATTGCATATCATAACGTTTCTTTATAAATGCTGTTAATCAATATGTTAATGAACTAATCAAAAATTATTAAAATGGTGAAAAAATGACCGAAGGATTATAAATGAATAAATTAAAAAATTCATAATGGATTATAAAGTCAGGGGCGCATGGAGCACTGCTTAACCGCATCTGCACTGTACCTTATCAATGATTTCTGCAAACCTCTTGTCGCAGAAGTTTCGGTGGTTCTGAAGCAAGATATTGTACTCCTCGTCATCCAGCCCCGGACCGTTTAGGCGTTTGCTGTGGCGTGGTGGCATTGGTCCAAGCTATATTCGGTTACAAGCCTCCGACATCAAGCCAGCGTCGCTCGTCCGCCTGCAATGCAAATTGGAACAACCATCAGCTGCCGTCAATGGCTTAGAATAAAAACGTCACACCAATGACGATGTTATGACATGAAACCCAGGTGGCAGAAGTACAGAAAAGGATCCAAATGGTGTCCTTATGTCGTCTACGTGGAGGCCTACTGAAAGCATTTTTGGAAACGTCCAAATAATGCCCTAATGTCGTTCATTTGATGTCCTATTAGTGACATTTGGGACGAACAAATGACGTCATTTGTCCTCTAAAGCACCGCTTATTTGTGGCATTTGAGAAATATAAATGATCTATTAATGTCCTCCAAAGTACGGCCTATATGTGGCATTCGGAATGTCGAAATGTCTTAATGCTGTCCTTAGTACGGCCTATTGGCGATCCCAAGGTCGACAATTATGATGTCAAATTGACACCAACAGGATATGACAGCGTCATTTTTTCTTCAAATTTCGGACCTAAATAGCCATTGAAGACAAACCAAAGAAAACAGTGCACACTAGGACCATCTCAGCGACAACGTTTACTTACCTTTCTGGTCGCAGTTTAGGCGTGAGATGCATGGATGCTCACAAAATGGAACGCGATGATTAGGGTGCCAAACAAGCGGTTCGTTTGGCCGATTTGCGTAAATAAACTAAAGCCTGCCTGAATTTTTAGCGGCGCGAGGTGTTTATTACCAGTCTGAAACACGAAATTACAACTGGCACTAGGTATATTTTCGGAAAAAATCGACACAAACGATACCGAGGAACGACGCCAATGAAATCCGCCGCCGAACGGAACACCACATTCGCGACTTCGGCGCCACCTCACGGCGGCAGGGGCTAGCAAATCGTTCGTTGCAGAGGGGCACTTCGCGCTTATTCGCTTATTTTTATTACCAGCACGCAGAAGGTGTAAAATCATTTGAAATATTTGCGTTCTAAATTCGAATGTTTGAACTGCACCTCAATCTTTTTTATTTTCATGACTGCAAGATTCCCGTTTTATTTCTGTTTATATAAGTCATTTAAAATTTCTAACAGTTTTTATACATTT
>JAQIXS010004314.1:0-15501 GCA_034700785.1 Rossiulus vilnensis
AGCAGTAAAGAAATATAATGATGTCACTTATGTTACAGTGATGGCGGTATAGAAATATAATGATGTCACTAATGTTATAGTGAAAGCGGTATAGAAATATAATGATGTCACTAATGTTATAGCGAAAGCAATATAGAAATATAATGATGTGGCTAATGTTGTAGTTATTACAGTATAGAATCACACACGTATGTTTTCACCAGGGTAGCGCTGAGCCAGTTGGGGGGCTGGCCGTAAATTACGTGCTGAAATCCTAGTTCACCATCAATTCTACGTTGTGGAAATTAAGTTTAGCAATAATAATATAAGTATTTGCAGCCGAAATTGGTAATTTTTGTATAATATTTAGGGGTGTTTACGTTTTGTTACAAAGCGTTACAGGGGGGTCTCCAAGAATAAGCCTTCCAAGTACTGCTATCACAAATGATGGCTTTTTAGTCCAAAATTTGTCTCATCTTCTCTTCATCATCACCTAATTATGTTTACTTATGATACTAATAAATTCAGGAAATATGGTGGGCGAACGTTTTGCAAAAACTACGCTACCCACGACGTGTTTTGTCCAAACTTGTGTCAATAATTGATGCTTAGAAATAGTGCAAAAGAGTCTCAGGCGAATTTTTTAAAATAAAACCGCATTAGTACAGAAATTTTTCCAGGAATTTTCTTCCGCAACTATCAGTGGCGCACGGGCACGTGACTTGCCACAAACTATGTAAGAAATATTAAAGTGAAAGGAAAATGAACACGACAGGTAAAATTAAATAAGTTGTTTACTTTCTATAAGCTGATGTGTTCTATTTACTTGTAATAATAAAAAAACGAAATAAAAATTATAGAAGGCTCCGTTTCGAAAATAGCTTTCACATGCATCATATGAAACGTATGATATTAATTTTTTTTTAAATCACTGGGCTGCTGTAACCGTTCAACCATATTTTGAATGGCAACAATGTCAGTTTAGTTGGAAAAACATAACCCGAATATCATTTTTTTTAAGTTTTCAGTTTTTACCGAATTGTCAAGGTGAAAATGCCGAAATTAAAAACGCTTAACTTCAAATAGGCCGATTTTTAATTTCGCTGAAAATGACAAAATGTATGGCGTGCCTTGGATTTATTTTTTTATGTAAATTAATGTTGTATTTTTAAACTGTCGTTACTTTAATAGTATTTCTAAATCACTGGCAAGGAAATTTGCAAAAATACAGACTCTAATCCATTTTAGTGTGCTTTTTTTAAAATTTGAAATTCTAGTTTTAATTTACGTCAAGAAACTTAAGTAACTCTTCACATTTTTTGAACGTTTATTATTTAGTGAATATTTTATTATTAATTTAAGAAAGAAAATTCCAGTTGGTGTTTTCCTTTTATTGATTTGCCTTCAATCAAAATGCTAGTTCGATACGAAGTTGTTCGCGCACATTCGGCATTTTAACCAATTCAATTCAATTCAGTACCCTACTAGCAGCAAGTGATATGCCATGTGGTAGCGGATTGTAATCCATTAACCCAATATTATTCGGTGATTGCCACCTCATTTGTGCAAAGAATTTTTTGAAATTGTCCTCCGAAAATTGGCCTAAATTTCCCACAACATTTTTTTTTTTACTTAAGCTGGAGATGCACAGAAAAAACAGGCGTTTAAATTGCTTATAAATATTAGTTTTACTAGTAAAAATGCAATTGCCCAGAAATTACTAGAAATGCCAAAAAAAAATGCCGTTTGTTATCAATGTAAACCCCCTTGATGTTTGTTTTTGCTGCAGAATTGATTTTCAAAAATCATGGAAATTCAGGTATGGTCAGAAAAGTGAATTTGTAGCCTACATTTTAGCACGGTTGGTTAATCCAGCCCGGTGTTAAGGGTTTGAGTGAAAACTAGACTTCCTCAAGGGGCGCCTTCCTCCTTCGTTTGGACCCCTGCAGATGGCGCGCGGAACGGCGCCTGTGGCGCCACCCTGCGGCTCGTTTGTCTCACGGTAAGGGACTCGCAACACACCCAGCGGGATGGGCTTCTCCATTGGCGCCGTGGCGTTGGGACCGCGCAAGGCGATGCAGGTAGGCCGGGCTTTTTCCGCTCTTTATCGGCCGGGTTTCGGCCCCGGGGTGCCGCCCCCGTTACCGCGCTAATCCGCTGAGATGCTGCGGACCCACTCCCCCGCGCGTCATATGGCCCGCGTTGCTAGGGCAACACAGATAAAGTGGGTTTATGGGTGAAAAAATCCGGATCCGAATTCGATTTTGCCTCCGCTCGATGCGTTGCGTCAAAAGTGCGGACTGCGTTTCGCCCTGATGCGCTGCCGACCGGGGCCGCAGAGCCCGAGCCAAGGGCCCCGGGGATGCTGGAGGAGGCCTGGTATGTGGTTACGTTTGAATTAACCGGATTTAACCCATTGATTGTCAATTGTTTGGTGAAGCTTCTGCCAGCGGTTGCATGTGTGATAAGCCGTTTTGGAACCCCAACGCCATCTGTGGGGCTCGAGGAAAATTCCGGGGTTGCCGTGACGGGGTTCGTACTGACCTGGAAACGGTACCCGCGGAAGCTGGCGATCCGGGGAAAGTTGTTCAGTCGAGGGAATTATGAAAATTGTTCAATGTCAAGGATTATAGAGGCCAAAATCCATAATTTCGGATAATTTTATCGAAAACATTCGCCTACGACATTACATTAATTGAAAGAAGAACCTAGAGGTATTGGGCTTTACATGGAAAGTCAAGGGCTCAGATTTAAAATTTCAAAATGTCCTGTATATTTATATAAAAAATCAACCTATTGGAAAAATAACAACATATGCAACCAGCAATGCAAGGCTGATCAATGCTAAAATGTACATTTTTGGTTGACCTTACATGTATCATAATCACTAAATCAATTTCCATCGAGAATAATTGGTCGTTAGGCATTATTTGAAAAATGAGGACGTGGTTAGAAATGTGAATAAAAACGACATTTTCAAAAAAAAATTCAAATTAGTTGCTACCAATGATAACAATGGGCGCAACCTGAACTTCGCTTTTGACTCACGACAGCGGCGAGTGAAATTTGATCAGTCGGAACAAGTTTGATTAAAATTGGAATCGTATTTTTTGACATTTCAACATTTTTTTGATCAATGACGAAAATGACTTCAATTCGAAGAAGTATGCTTAAAGTGACTTGGTCCTCATGGCTGCTGTAGATGTATTCGATGAATGTGGAAAGATCAATGTAATCGGTGCGGTAGATATCAGTACAAATATATCGATCGTCTACTGATATTAGTAAAAACTGTACTGATATCACTAAGCATACTGATATCAGCAGTCCCAAAAAGCAGTATGTATGTAGTGATATCAGTATAGAATGATACTGATATCACGAAGGTTATACTTACATATATCGGTGTAGAATCATACCGGGATCATTATAAAATCATACTGATATCAGTAGAGAATCACATACTGATCTTTTCCCTCAGGACTACCACCCACAAAGCTTCCTCTAGTAACATATGTCATCCTTTTCTATCTCGGCTGCCCCAAACAGAAACACAGCATCTGCATTTGGTTAGATTTTGAGAAAACTCTATACTGATATCAGTATGACCTTAGTGTTATCAGTAAGATTCTATACTGATATTACTATACATGTATATATATACTGGGTTTCAGGACTACTAACATCAGTATGGTTAGTGAAATCACTACATTTTTTTACGAATGTCAGTATATTTGTACTGATATGTACTGTACTGGTTATACTGATCTTTCCAGCAGGGGGGCGTGTGTGGAACTCTGTACCATCTTAAGCGGTTATGTCCAGCACCGAAAAGTGCCCTGAGTTTCTAAGTCAATTGAAGGGAACTAATATAATATTAATAATGAAATATGTAATTGCGGATAAATAGAAGATTGCGGATTTGATGTGAATTTTCCACCCTTGGTACTGTATTTTCTCGGAATATTATTGGTTAGACGATGTTTTAATTGATAATAATGGTATTGGGTGATTAGGGCATTGTATACGAGTTGCGAACAACCAGCACCTGACCTTTTTCCGTTATTTTAAGGAAATAAACCCATTTTATTATTCATTATTATTAAACTATTATGACCACCACCCCCCCTTCCTTTTTTCATCTCTCCCCCCAGATGCGCCGAGCTAGCCGCCAGCCGCCCGATGTGAGCCGGCCATGAGCACCCCGAAGCGCTCCAGCTACCCGTCCCGCCAGCTGCGCGGGGGGCCCGCACCCCTCGCCTCCTTCGAGGACCTCAGCGACGAGATCTCCAGCCCCGAGGAGCCCGCTGTCCTCAGCCCGGACGCCGAGACCGAGGAGGACACCCGCACGTGCAGCGAGGGCGCCACCCCCAGCACCCCCCGGGTCCTCGCCCAGACGCCCAGCACCCCCTTCGGCCTGGACGCCTTCTCGGCCGCCGGCACCCCCGACAGCCTCGGCCCGCCGGACGACTTCCCCGGCGACAGCAGGCCCGCCACCGCCGTCTTCTCGCCCCGGTCTTCCCCCCTCTTCGGGCGCAGATCGAAAACCTCCACCCCGGAGCCCAGCCCCGAGCTCCGGGCCAGCAACAGCAGCCTGGAAGGAGCACCCAGCCCCCGGTCCACCCGCAAACTCTTCAACGTGGCGTTCTTCAAGCCCCGGGACGAGCGCAGCCCCTCTCCCACCGCCTCCCCCAAGTCCCCCAGGCGCACCTCGCCCGCGGCGTCACCCAAGTCACCCCGCAGGGCGTCGCCCTTCGCCGGCCTCTTCAAGGGCTCCGCGCCGCCCAGGGACGAGTCCGAGTCGCCCACCAAGAAGCGGAGCCACTTTCCCTACTTTCTCCGACCCAAGGATGAGCGGCACGCGCCGACCCCCGAGCCCGCCTCGCCGGCCGAGACCGGCAAGAAGAGCCGCGTGTTCGGGGGTCTGTTCGCCCGCGGTCACCTCAAGGTAGGGTTGGCATGCGGTGTCCTAAAAGGGGGACAGGGCCTTGTTTTTTAAGTAAGAGTTGACCGTAAATTGCTTAACGCTTATGTTAAAGAAAACAGAAGCCACAGCCAGTAGCGCACCCAAGGGGGGGGGGGGACACGGGGGCACGTGCTGTCCCCCCCCCCTATCCTCCATACGGCCAAAAGCAGCCCATGATTTCATAGAAATGACCTTGTTTTATTATTGATATTTCTAATCCACTTTTTCAAAATTTCGTTTTCGTTAGGAAATTTCTGGGAATTATTGTTTTTTGAATCAAATTGCGAGGTAAAAATCCCGTATTTGTAACTCAATTTTTTCAATACGTGGCAAATGTTTCCAAAATGTTGAGGCTGAAATTCCGGATTTGAACCCCGAATTGGCGAAACGTTTCGTCTTTTCCAGACTTCCTCTTTTTTTGAATGTTGAAAATGTGACAGTCTTGGGATACATTTTATACGAACTAAGTCAAAAGATCGTAAATCGGTGATTTTTCATCCTGGTTTTTTGGACGAAATTTACTTGGGAAATACTGCTGATTGCAGAATCGCAGTAGCCGAGCATTTTCGAAATATACATTCGCAAATAATGGGTGCTGCTTGCGTCTCTAAAATGGAATTGGGGAGGAACGGTAGTTAAGGAGACGCCGTAAACGAGCATTTTCGAAAATCGAGATCATAAATCGTGTGTTTTGGAGTAGTCACATGCCTCATCCCCCCCCCTCTTCTCTGTCGATTTCATAAGATATTTCATAATATCCTCTTTTGTCATTCTCGCACCTGACAACCCGCAGACGACCAAGCCGCAGACACTCGGGGACGAAGAGTGGGCCGCCCAGCCGCCGCCCGACGGCCGCGAGCCGCCGGACTTAGTCTCCACGCCGCCGGACTTAGCCTCCACGCCGCCCCCACCGGAGGCTAACCCCGAGGACGCCGGCTCGCTCGCCCTGCCGCTGGAGGCGCCGCAGGTTGCCGCCAGCTTCGAGAGCACGCAGGACATCGTGGACGTCGCGCCCTACGACCCGTCCCTGCGGCTCGGCCTCAGCCCCTCCGCCGACACCGACGCCGTCGCGGTCGGCCCGGAGTCGCCCGAGTCGGAGGCCGAGGTGCCCGAAGCGGACCCGGCCGCCCTCAAGGCGGCGGGGGAACCCGAGGCCGAGACCCTGCTCCGCGAAGACTCCTTCGACGCCGAGGAGTTCCCGGCCCCCGACCTCGCCGCCCTGCCCCCTGAGAAGGAGGCCTCGCGCCACCGCGACAAGCTCGCCGCCTTCCGGGTCAACCCCGTCGACCGGCCCCGCAGCACCGCCCCGGTCAGCTTCGCCTCCCTCGAGGCCTACATCAGCCGGGCGGCGCCCGTGGCCGAGCCCGCCAAGCTACGCGTGGTGCTGCCCGGGGAGGAGTTCGAGCACCGGGAGCGGATGCCCAAGAAGCCCGTCTACAAGAGCTGGTTCGAGTTCTGCGAGGTCGGCCTCCAGAGCCCGAGGTCCCGCCGGAGGCAGCTGGCCGCCCGGTCGCCCTCCAGCTTCCCTGAGCGCCGCGAGGTGGAGCCCCCGGAGGAGCGCAGGGCGGAGTCTGTGGACCTCGGGGCCATGGGCACCCAGGAGGCCTGGGCCAGCTTCGAGCGGAGGTCCGGCAGCTCGGACGACGAGGCCGGAGAGGAGGAGAACACCCGCGTCCACGAGCCCCTGCGCTCGCTGCCCGACTGCGTGTTCTCCGGGGGCGAGCCCGAGGCTCCGCCCTGCTGGGCCAACGGCGTCATGGACCTGCTCGCCACGCTGCCCGCCCCCAAGGAGCTCCAGGGCGTCAGGACAGGCTATGAGGCGGTCAAGCAGGGTAACGGAGTGTGAGGGGGTGGAGGCTTGGAAGGGGCTTCCGTCCGGTGGGTCTTGGGGTTCCCATTGACGTGGAAATGCTGGGAGGTAGGAACAACAAGAGGCAGGCACGTTTGAAGTGTTCATGGGAGTGTCAGGGAAGTTAGACGTTGTCACGCAGAAGTCATGGCATAAAAAAAGTTGTCAGGGAAGTATAAAGACCGTGGAAAAGGGACATTTCAAATTTGAGTGCAAAAGTCAGGGAAATTATTGAATTCGGCTTGGTGTTCTATTGACGAACAGCAGAATTCTTCAATTGACTATTAATGTCTTTTAAAAATTGTCATGAAAGGTCAGTGAAATTTCTAAAAGCTGCAACTATCAGGGAAGTACGAACAACGTGTAAAAGTCAGGGACACTTCGATGTTCGTGCCAAGGTCAGGGCAGTTTCAAATTTCCTGCAAAAATCAGGGCCATACATGTCAACCTTATTTCATTTAACTGTCAGGGAAAGTCTAAATTTTCATGCTAAAGTCAGGGAAGTTTTTTTACGAAAGTCAGGGAGTTTTTCCAAAAACACAGGAAAAGTCAGGAAAGAAGAATTTGATTGCAGCGGGGACCCTGGGTCTTCACCGGATGGAGGTGCCGTTCCAGTCTTGGTGCCGGTCCATGGCAGTGAGGACCTTGTATCACCCACGAACTCTGGAGAGGTGTTCCGATGCTTAATATACCTGTAGGTTTCGGCAGGGAATGGACACGTTCGAGTTTTTGATGCCGAGTTCAGCGTTGCGCAGGCCGGGCTGAGCAGCTGACGGAAGACCGGAGCTCAATTTCAGGACTTCCACCAGACTTCCATGGGTGAGCAACCCTCGTGGGTAGAGTGCCGTGTCTGATGCTGATCTTGCCCTTTCCAGAAACTCGCCCTCTGGTCCACGCGTGAGTTTGTGATCCGCGCTCCCGAGCAGCCAGCTCCAGGGCCGGTGAGACGGAAGTGCCACTCTGGGAGCAAGCGACGGAGGCTGCACCGAGAAATGTTGCGGTGCTAGGGAGGTAGCTCAATGGCCAACCGATGTCAAGGCCTAAACTAGAATTCCATTACTTTGATGTGGTTTATGCACACTTTAGAATTACGTATTTAGGCCGCATTTCCAGTCGTTTATTCCTGGCCTTCCAAAATGATGCCCACCATGCAAGAAATGTCACGGGGCTGTGCTCGATGTCACGGCCACAAGGCTTTGGCGTAGAACTACGTTTTTGGATTTGGATTGTCACATTTGTGACACCTTCTTGACACAGCTATTCCCCGACCTAGTGCTAGCCCCACGTGTCTACATATCAGGCATATATATTAGGCTATGTGTATGTACAGGTTTATATGGCATCAGGCACCCTCTCTATGTGCCTATGACGTCATAGATATATACATAGGCCCAACATATATGAATGACGTCATACAGTATCTTTGTGCCCTGCTCTGGCACCCTTCTCATATCTCTATGACGTCAGTATACAGTATATATGGTACATCTGGCACCTTCGCCATTTGTCTGTGACGTCATATTTGCATGTATATATGCCCTGATCTGGCACCCTTCTCATATGTCTATGACGTCATAGACATATACGGTATATATGGTATGTCTGGCGCTCTTCCCATATGTCTCACGTCATACATATATGCCCTGATCTGCCACTTCCCATATGTCTATGACGTCATACATATATGCCCTGATCTGCCACTTCCCATATGTCTATGACGTCATATATATATGCCCTGACCTTCCACGCTCCCCATATGTCTATGACGTCATATATAATAATAATAATGATGTTTATTTTTCATATGCATGTATATATGCCATTGTCTGGCACCCTCCCTATATGTCTATGGCGTCATATATATAAATATGCCCTGACCAGGCACTATCCCCATAGGTCTGTGGCGTCATATACATGTATGACCAGGCACCATCACCATATGTCTATGACGTCATATGCTATGATATCACCTTTGTGACGTAATTTTCGTAAAATATTTTCGGGACGCATAATTTCGCCATGCAAAATAAAATTTCAAGCTGGCACTTCCCCTCTCAACATGAAAAGAAAGACGTAGTTCTACGTCAAAATTTCTAAAAAAAATGTTCTTCAAATGCTTGTTATAATTGCTAAATTTATTTTTCTCCTTGTAGAACCAGATGTTCACTGGAGTCCGAGTTATTTATGGTTTGCAAATGCCCCGTTGTGCCCATCTCTGGAGATTTCATTGAGATGAAATTCCGGTTTCAAAGGTCGCGTAACTTTTTTTCTCCATAGTTTTTTTTTGATTTTTTTTCCATAAATAATAGGGTCATTTTCGAATTATAAGAAGTGGCTCAGACCCTAGTGGACAACCAATTCTACCCGGGGAAAAATAAATTTAGCAATTATAGTAAGTATTTAAAACGAAAATGTAATTATTTTGCATTGAAGGTATGCTTTTGGGTCGGCCTTGCTGATTTCCAAAAAAAGTATATCTCTCTTTCTCTCAGAAGTGAACAGTATTTTTCATTGCTCCTCCATGTCAATTCTACGAGAATGTTCCAAAACTACAGGTTCTTCAAACTTCAGCTTGGCATTTAAAAACCCAACTCAAAAAGATGCAAACTGCACGAAATACTTGCTATAATTGCTAAATTTTGTTCACCCTCGAAATATGAGAATTAAATTTAGCATTTAGTGTTTTAGGCATCCAAATTTCCCAAACAATTTTTCAACTTTGGCCTTCATTTCCGGTAGAAAACGGTCAAAACAAGGCCGCGGTTGAAGCTTTGCCTACTTTATTATTGCATAATACGTCAATTTTCCCAAGATTCAATTTCCAAAGATATTTAGCCCTTTGAAACATTTTCAAACTTTGCCCATGTCAGAATTTTGCTATGCATGTCTAATTCCATTTTCCCAAGTTCTGAAAGCAATCCTGGATTTAGCCGTAGCATTCCTGTGTTCTGAAGGGAAGATTAATGTGAATGGACCTGGCGGTGAATTGGACCATTTAGTCACGTGATGGAGCTGGAGGGCGCTTCCAATATGGCGTTGCCCATTTCGGGCCCTTTTCTAGTTGGCGCATAATGGATCGCCCCTACATTATAACTTTGTCGAAAGTACAAAACCTGTTTGCTGTTTTTTAAAAGTTGTTTGTTTTGGGTTACTTTACTCAGATCCTAGCTCAGGAATTGAAGGCTCTTCAGGGTCCAAGCCTGCCGGGGTCGGTTTCTCAGAAATTTGTGAAAAATTCGAGAGCAGTTTCAGGTTCTGAAGTTTGAATGGGGACCTAAATATCTCATTTTAAGAAGATGGAGGATTTATTTTGAAAATTCAAAATTTTTGTTATTCTGCGGTTGGAAATCTTTTTGAAATATTGAAATTCACGTCTGAATTTTGAATTTGGAACAATATTTTTGAACTTCATCGGTTTTTGTGGTTGGGAATTTTTGGAAGTGTTTTGGAAAAATCAGTTTTAATCGCAATATTGGAAATATAGTCAACTAAATCAAAAATTTCCTGAATAGATCTTAATGCGAATATGTTTTCTGGTCATTTTTCAAGCCAATCTGAAAATAATCTGTCAAAAGTAAATTTAGTAAATATATGTCGAGGAACTAATATTTCTGTGTATTTCAGACCATTTGTAAAACTGGTTTTTTTCTTGTTTTGAAAAAAAAACATTGCTTAATATTTTGCAATGTTGAGCGTAAAATTAATTTTTTCAAAACAAAAACCGATCAAGCTGAGAAACAATTCTACAAATTTCAAATAAAAGTTTACAAATCTCAAATAAAGATGCGAATTTGATATTATGAAATTGATTTTAGAAAAATTTTGCATGCTCCATATTTTCCAAAAAATAACTTTTCAATAGTCCCGTTTTTGAAAGTTCGCATTTTTTGAGTTTTTTGGAAAAATCAATTTTATCCTAAATAATGCAAAAACATTAACTAAATCAAAAAATTTCCTAAATATATCTGTGTGTGCATAATTTTTTCCGGTCATTTCCATTCGTCAGTTCAGTCTTCCTCTTTTTTTTTCCTCGAAAACAAACACAATTGTGAGAAAAACGTGAATTTTGCAAAGCTGCCTTTTTCTCGGAAATTTTGCCCGTATTGCAAAAATGACCTGATATTTGTCTTCCAAAACCTGGAAAATCTTCATAAAATAGCAAACAATAGCGATAAAATGGCAATATCACTCAAGGAGCAGTATTTCAAAAATGCTTAATCTTCGGAAACTGTTTCCAGGTGTAGCAACCAAGGAGTTTTCTGAATGTTTCTGATTTTCTGACTATAAGGAAAACTGCTTTAGAATTCGGTGTGAACCGACCTCGGTACAACTTTTAGGGCAACCATTTCAAGTGATTATCACTACTTAATGCTAAATTAGAACAATTTGACAGGCTAGGATCTGAGCCCTGTTTATTTCTGTGTTCCTTAGATTTTAATCTGTTTTACTGTTCCAGATGGGTGTTAGGCAGCTGGGCAGCTAAACGGTATTCTGAGCTGCAAAACTGCCTAACCGCCAAGCACCCCAAAGATTTTATTCCATTTTTTTTACAAATGAAGTGACGAAAGTGTAGAACTTTAGTCGCGAGTTGTTCGTTGTTTTCAAACGCGAGTTTTCCTGTATAATTCTAAAACTGTATAAATGATTATGAAAAGTTTGCCATGGCCTGTTTCAAGTTAATTGATGCCGATTTGGAGGCTGCCATCTTGGGACACTTTTAGGTCATGGTAATGGAAATAACACCAATTCTAGGATTTGCCAAGAATTTTCATATAACATGTTTGGAACATGTTTGGACACGTTTTAGCAGTCCCAAATTTGATCAGGTAAGTTTTGTTCTCTGGTCTTGTTTAATGGCGTTTCGTTAGCATTATTGGGAGGATTCCTTTACGGCCGCCATCTTGGGGTACTTAAACCCTTTGTTGGGAGGGGGTGGATTATTATGATTCGAGAAGGAAAAATTACAACAAATTGATAAAATTAGATAAACGCCTAAAATTATTTTACAAAAAACTTTCTGAAAACGTTGACTAAAATTTCGTTTTTCAAGATATTTAAAATTTCTAATAGTTCTTAATATTTATTTGAATATTTATTTCCATATGGCGATATCTTAAAATGCCTGATGCCTAAAATGCCTTAAATAAATATTCAGAAATCCAATTTGAAATATTCAGAAAAACAAAATTTTAGTCATCGTTTTCAGAATTTTTTTTTGTTAAATGCTTACGTTTTTATCTAATTATGTCAATCTGTTGTAGTTTTTAAAAAAACTCTTTTGAAAACGTTGACTAAAATTTCATTTTTCAAAATATTTAAAATTGCTAATATTTCTATTTATTTGAATAATTTTTGGAAGCCATATTCATATGTGAATACATGATTTTAACAGATATCTTCATAGACATATCTGTTAAAATCATGTATTCACATATAAAGATGGCTTACGAAAATTATTCAAATAAATAGAAATACTAGCAATTTTAAATATTTAGAAAAATGAAATTTTAGTCAACGTTTTCAGAAAGTTTTTTTTTTGTAAAATGCTTTTAAAGGTTTTCTAGTTTTGTAATTTTCTTATCGCAAAGCAATCCACCCCATCACAACAATGTTGCTAATTATTTAATCATGATTTTATCACGATTTTTTTATGCCATGAATTATTTGAAAGCCATTAAAAATACGGAATTCAAGCTCTTGAAAAAAGTTGATTCTGGATTTCAAAACGTTATATGTATACGTCAAATGTCAAAACGTTATATGTATATGTAACGTTTTGAAATCCAGAATCAACTTTTTTCAAGAGCTTGAATTCCGTATTTTTAATGGCTTTGAAATAATTTAAGGCATAAAAAACTTAGTGAAAATCGTGATAAAATCAAGATTAAATAATTATAGCCAATATCAAAGAGCATGAAATGGTAATGTTGAAAAGCGGATAATTTAATAACCGTAATATCGTAATATCGATGCCAGTAGACATGTACGTGAAGGCTTAATATTGATTCGCTGAATTTCCTTGACTTTTTTTTTCTCTCTAAAATAAATCACTTTCATGACTTTCCAATTTCCAGGACAATTCCAGGAACTCTCCCTTGTCGGTGCTCTTTTCTCGTGCAAAAGAGCACTGGAGATGCCATTTTTGGATATTTTTGAACAGATAATTTTAGGCTCCTAGAGATGAAGGTGGTTGCCTGGCAGCTTGGCCAGACCGGTTGTGTAGGCGGTCACTGGATTTAACGGCCGGTTACGGAACAAGAATAGCTTTGCTGTTGCTAAGACGATAAGCTAAGACTACACCAAAAGGTATAGAAATGATTTAAATCCGCAGTTCTGTCACTGGTGCCATCCTGAAGGATTTTGATTTGGGATTCACATGTCTTCATGTTGAATTCATTTCAGATATCGATTTGAATGCACCATCTTGTTGGCACTTCAGATTACAGTGGTGGCCAACCAGCGGCACGCGTGCCAGTAGTGGCACCCCGGTAAAATCGTTATCCACCCTGCAATTGTATTTGTAGTTTATTCTTTTTGGACAAATACATAGACCTATTTTTGTCAGTAAGATTTATTTTTAATAAAATCAAAAGCTGTTATATAACAGATAAAACTGTACAAATCAATTCTGTGAACAAATACTTATTTTCGCAAAATTTATTTTTGGTCAACAATTAATTATTTTCGTAAAATCTGCTTTTCTTCACAAATACTTCATTTCAAAAACATTTTCGATGTTGTTGTTAACGAATAATTATTTTCGTTGACAAGGAAATCTTTCTGAAATCGGTTTAGGAATAGATTTCCATGTCAAATTGATTGTTTTTGGTAACGTGACAAAACTGGCTTGTGAAAGACAAATTTATTTTGTGATAAAAATGTATGAAAGTATACGTTTTGTATTTCGTATAAAAATGGGGGGTAGGTGGGTTTGTTTCCATGATTTCACGCAAAATGCGGCTTATGTGAAAAAAAAATATTTTGCAAATTTTTGAATTTTTTGTTAACGTGTTTCGAAACATTTGATAAATTCGTATACGTTTGATATAAGGATTTTTGTGTGGTAAAAATGATATTTGTGAACCAATTCGTTAGTTCATTTAGCTAATTATTTGCGTAAATTGTCGTTTTACGAAAAGAATGATCTAAAAAATTACGAAACGAATTATCGAAAAAAATATTTACGAAAAGAATTATATCAAATAAAAAGAATTGTCTAAAAAAATATTTACGAAAAGAATCATATCAAATAAAAAGAATTGTCTAAGAAAATATTTACGAAAAGAATTATATGGAATAAAAAAAATATCTAAAGAAATATTTACAAAAAGAATTATATCAAATGAAAATAATTATCTAAAGAAATATTTACAAAAATAATTATCTAAAAAATATTTATGAAAAGAATTATATCAAATGAAAAAATTATCTAAAAAATATTTACGAAAAAAATTATATCAAATGAAAATAATTATCTAAAAAAAATATTTGCGAAAATAACTGCCTAAAAACAACGGAATTGGTTCACACATATCAGTTTTACAAAAGAAATCCTTTTACGTCAAATGCACACGAATTTATCAATTTTTGGAACGAAAAACACTTTTTCCCGAAATTGATTTTTTCTTCCGCAAAACCCTCTCAAGGATTAAAGGCGACTTCGTGAAACCGTTCCACATTTCGCACTGGATCCGTTCCACCAGGGGACGTTCCCATCGGCGCCACGCCATTGGTCGACCCGCTCACGTGACGCTTCCAGACGCGTCACCGGAAAACCATGGCGGATCCGCGACGGCGCTAGACGATCGCAGTCGACCAAGAAATGGAGTTTGGTAATTTCTTCGGAACCGAACCGATCCGATGATGGAGTCCGACGCCAAACTGCCCTGAGCCCGACGACCCGAACGACCTCTGGGACACGGAGCCAATGACCTTCCCGTTCCGATGCGCCTCCGGACGATGAATCGTCGCGCTGCCAGGCTGCGGATCGGTCGCCGATCGTCCAGGTTCCAGCGAAGGTAAGCAACCGCTTTTCCAAGCCGCCCTGCTGCGACGACAGGTCACGTGATGCCGCGCCCTGCAGCTGGCGGATCGTCATGACGATCGATGGATCGTTGGGGACGATTTGATTGAAACGCATGCAGTCCTAGCTAGTGCAGGGTGAATCTCACTAGAATCGTTTGAGATATCTCCAACATTTCCATGAGTCACGTAGGCCTACTATTCAGTTCCTTAGCCAAGATCTATCATTAATTCCAGGATATATCAGATATCTCCAACATTTCCAGGAGTCACGTACCATGACCCACCAACCCTCAAGACTTCCATCAGATATCTCCAATATTTCCTTGATCAGGTCCAGTTCAGTTCCTTGAGCCTCGAACCCTCATGAGTTCCATCAGTTCCATCCAAGATTCCCTCAAGTCATGTACTAATTAGTTCTAGGTATTGTTAGACGCCATTCAGACTCTTGAGCCACTTACCATTAACAGTCTTTGGAATTCTTTATAAGTATTCCTTGAGTTTGGTACCATCTGTTTCTTGAGCTACGAACCCTCAAGATTACCATCAGATATCTTTAAGATTTCATTGAGTCGGGTACTATTCATTCACTTGAGCCATGAACCCTAAAGAGTCCCATCAGCTATCTCCAAGATTCCCTTGAGCCATGAACCGTTAAGAGTTCCATCAGATATCTCCAAGATTC
>JAQIXS010004315.1:0-15500 GCA_034700785.1 Rossiulus vilnensis
AGGTTAGGTCAGTTAATCAGGTTAGGTTACGTTAGGTTAGGTTAGGTTAGGTAAATTTTTCTTTGACAGTGGGTACATGTGGCGAAATACTATACTAATACCGCCTAACCTTATTGAACCTAGCCTAACCTGATTGAATCTAGCCTAACCTGATTAACTGACCTAACCTTACCTAACCTAACCTAACCTGATTAACTGACCTAAACTAAACTAACCTGACCAAATTCCATTAACCGCAAAATGGGGCTTCCGTGCATGGCTACCCTGTATTGCGGGTAGCCGAACATTTTCTGTTCAGGTGCATGTGGCGACATACTATACTAATACCGAACGTTTTATGCGTTTTAGAATTCTGCCAAGAATCCCTTTCATTTATCTGCAACAGGGTTTCCAATTCTTCGCTCCGAAACGTTGGAACTCTTGTCGAAATTGTTTCCTACCATCTCCATCCTCCCAATTTCCACCTGAGAGCCTTTGTTCGTTTGCTTCAGCTGTTATGCCGGATGAGCTGATATGATTTCAATGGCAGTCACGGAACGGAAACTGGAAAGGTTAGTCTGAAACCTTCTTGGATCGATAACTGCCAGAACACCTAGCGCTACCGAATCGGGAACATTAACCGTTTCATTGGTCTGTTTACGTTGCCGAAACAATCCAGAGGTGGTTTCTCCGATAATTACAATCATTCCTAGACAAAAAGAAACAAAATCCGTTTTTTGTCAGCGTTGGCGCTGGTGGGAACAGTGCGGTGCTGGTAATGTTTTCTAGCTCACCTAGAAGTTCAGGTACGCGATATCGATTGTTCCAAATATAGCTCGAGGTGGTGCGTCGACGTTTCGACAATGGACGAAATGAAAAGATAACAGGTTTTTTTTTCTCCTTTTCCAGTTTGTTCACGTTTTCGTGGTGAGGGGGGCGTTTTCAACTCGTGAAAATGAGCGCGTGCCCTGGTGGACGGTCGGGTGGGCCCCGGGGAAAATGAATTTGGCAATTCTGATTAGTATTCGAAGAGAAAATGTGTCAGAAAGTGGGCCTGTAATTGGATTTTGCGTTTGGAGGATTATCGGCCGATTAATGTTCCTCCTGCTGGGAACCTGTAGGTGGGAACTTTATGGTACTTGGTATGGATTCGCTATCAAAAATGTGCCTAATAAATGTTGATAATTGGGTGCTTATTACGGATTGTAGCCCACTTTGATCTACAGAATTTGCATAAATGGTTAATTAAAGGAAAGCCGTATAGGTCTTAGACAAAAGAATCAGAAATGGAGGATTTTGGACTTAAAAATTTGCCGAAATACAAGTATGGTGTAATTTTGCATTTATTAATGTTTATTGATTAATAGATGGTTGCGAGGGAATGTTTTTACATTTTACAATTACGTAAATGTAAATTTGTTTGCTAATTAAGAGAGTGCCTAAAGATGAAATTGGGTTTTTTTTTATAGAAACGCACGTTGATTTTGGAATGCATTTTATGCAAAGTGTGTTTCGATTCTGCGAATTATTAACGAAACGCCCGAAGGTAAAAGCTTTTCAAAAATCGACCAGAAATAATTCATTTTCAGAGTGTTTTCCACGGAATGTTTTGTTAAATGCATGCATTGATAATGAAATGAACGATGCAAGCAATGTTTTAAACATTAACTTTCCATGCATTGTTTTGTAAGTGTTTTATAAACTGTTTTAAACATGAATTTTTTCTTGGCATCCTCGTTTTAATTGTGGAAGAAATGATTTTTTCCCAAAAAAACAACAATACATCATCTTCGACGAAATTCAGAGCCCAAAGATATGCTCCTCGTTATTGTTTCAAATTGAGCTTTGGGTTAAGAAATATTTCTTGTGGTTTGAACATGTCATGTTTATTTATGCAAAAAAAAAAAAAAAATGTAACCAACTGGAAAAACCTTTCGATGGAACCTCCGAAAATGGGCAGCGAGGGTTGCATAAAGGTTTTTGCAAATTTACGTAATTTTTTTCCCGAATAATCATTGCGTTTTCGAATCCATGGCAAATTACGACTTCGAGTTTGGCATCAAACGTTGCCATGACATCGAACAATTGCCGTAAATTGAGTGCGAGTCAAGTGTTGGAGGGCCTATGATCAGATTAACGCCAGAACATACCGAACCTTGACCAATCAGGGCTATTCAGCTCTGAATACCATAACAATATGGTTTTGGATGGGTGTGCAACACGCGTTTACTGCATCATTACTGATCATTAGTGTCGAGTCCACTATTCACCATAAATCCTGCTGTTCCTGACAGGAAATCCATATTTCCATGGGCTGCAGATGTTGGATAAACAGGATTAGCATTACAACTGAAATGCCATCCATTGCGCAATCCACCTAATTGCTCTGCCTGTAAAAATCTCATGTTGGATTGAAAACCCATTTCAATATACTTGATTGATTGTCATTTAATCAAGGATTTCACGGAACCAGGGGGTCTATGACGTTTCTTTAATCAATAACATTCATTTATAATATATGTCATCTTTTTAATTTTTTTTCTGCCTGCAACATTCCAGTAATTATTGCTCGTAATAAGAATTGGTATAGAAATACAGCGTGTGACTAAATCAATTTCTAATCCCGGTTATAAACTTTGAAAACTATAGACCGAAATCCACAATTTTTGATGAAATTTTCGCAAATTTTGGTCTGAGGCATAATATTGATTGATAGCTAAACATAATTTTCATGGGCCACCAAATGTGATCGATTATTGGATAGTAGCAAATTTTGCACCGGAATTTTGGGTAATATCCATGATTTGAAAAGCCGTAATTAATGGACATTTATAATCTGTTTTCAATTTTCATCTAGCGTTCCGTTAATAAATACCATTTCTAAGAATATGTTGCATAGAAATGTAGGTCCAAACCTATGATTTGTATTATCGAATTTAATCGGTTTGGCCTGCGTTGTTCCATTACTTGATGTAATGGAAGCTCGGTTATCCGAGGTTGACTGTGACTATCTCGGATAATCTAGAGTGTGTTGTACTGGAAAATATTTATCAATACGTTATAGGAAATAGGACTCATCAACTCATTTGTAACCAGTTTTATTGTTGTTTTTCTGTGTTTGTCTGCTCGAGACCTCGGTTAATCGCAATGCTTATCCGAGCTTACTTCACCTCGGTTAAGGCGAATATCGGATAACCGAGTTTCCGCTGTATTTCTTAGCATTTTCTATTGGAGAAGTACAGCCAATATACGAGAAGCACATGACAAGTATACTTTTCATATGGGAGAGGGGGTAGGGGATCGAAAAATGTACCCCCTCTCCTCCCTCATTATGAAAGTTGGACCCAATTATAGTGCACAGGAAGGACCACCATTAGCGGCTGTCGGGAAAATGTTTGAGAATTGTAATTTGATGCGAGATGGACAAGGTTTCGACCGAATTTCACCTAATAGACCCCAACTTATGGAATAGTTTACTGGCAGGAAGGTAGTTTGTTGTTTTCAATTCAATAAACAGATTAATTGGCTACAAATGGACCTATATGGCCATTCATGTCTATTCATATCAATATATGACCATATATTCCATGTACGAGTAAATCCAAAATTGGCTATAAATGGATGTATATGGCCATATACGTTTGTGCCCATGTTATCCATATATTCTATATATGGCTAACTGCAAAATTGCCCACAAATGGACCTAAATGGCCATGCATGTCTATTCATGTCAATATATGGCCATACATATCCATGTAATCCATATATGAGTAAATCCAAAATTGGCAATAAATGGATGTATATGGCCATTTACGTTTGTGTCCATGTTATCCAAATATTCCATATATGGCTAACTGCAAAATTGCCCACAAATGGACCTAAATGGCCATCCATGTCTATTAACATCAATATATGACCATATATTCCATATACGAGTAAATCCAAAATTGGACGCATATGGCCATATATGTTTATATATGCCCATGCATATCCATATATTCCACATGGCTAACTGCAGACTTGGTCACCAATGGCCATATTTGGTCCCAAATGGCCATGCATGTCTATTAATATCAATATATGACCATATATTCCACATACGAGTAAATCCAAAATTGGCCACAAATGGACGCATATGGCCATATATGTTTATATACGCTCATGCATATCCATATATTCCACATGGCTAACTGCAGACTTGGTCATCAATGACCATATTTGGTCCCACACATGGGCAGCTATGGCATGTACGATCCCATATGCAGTATGGACATATTCAACTTTATACTCATGTGGGATTCCATGCATGTAGAAGATCTGCGATTTTTGCATTGGCCTAACCACAAAAATGCTGCCAAATTGCACACGCAATTAAAGGAGAATAGTTGGCCCACTTGAGGTGTTTTCAACAAAGAATGGAATCAGTTCCGTAATTTCCGTAAAGCCGATTTCCAAACAAACTCAAACGAAGTGGGTAACTGCTGACATTTCTAATTGAATTCGATTGAAAGTGCTGACGTCATGAGAATGAAAAACAGCGGTGCGTTGCATGCTGTGCGTTTTTACAGATGGAGAAAGGAACGTTCAATATTTAATGAGCCCACCTTCGGCTGGAGGATTTCCACATGCGCCTACGTAATGTAGGACAAAAGCCATCAATTAATAATACATGATGAGACCTTAGTTGGGAGCATGCTAAAGCGCTGACAGCGGTGCGTGGGAGTGGACAAAAATGCAATTATTGGGAAATTAAGTACCCCTGCCAGCGCAGCCTGTTTTAATAATGAACCTAAAACATAGGTATGCTAAAGCCGTTTGAATGGGAGATTCCCTAATGGTAAAAACACGAACAAGCTGTATTTAAAGCTCCCTTTAACCATTATATTATTCGTAACCTAATGGCCTTGACTGGCAAGGAATTTCGGGAATCTTAGTTGTATCTCTGGAGAAATTCCATCTTTTATTAATGAATGAATATTTGGAATTTTTGGAAATTTGTGGAAAAAGCAATGCAATGAAAATATTCGTTTTATTTAAGAGAACCACTATACACTTCTCACAAAAATGTTATTATTATATTATTTACAGTGTATGTTGGTTTATCATTGGATATTCACGTGCGACTAAGGGCCGGTTGCACCATTGTGGGTTAAATAAAAGGGTAGCTAACCCGGGGTTACCTAGAACCGCAAGTTAACCTAGGGGTTGATAGGTTTTGGAACACTATGGACTTTCGTTGTGTTACAAACCTGTGGTTTGATTAATGAACCCATGGTTAATTTCTAACATGCTTTTTCTTAGTTGACTAAATGTTTTGCTGAACATTTGTTGGTGCTATGGCCCATTTGCGCATTTATTGAGGAGGTTCAATTTATTTAATAATGAGGATGTTAGTGCATTAACCCATTTTCAGAAATGCATGGTTATAAGTGAAGGCAGTTTATTTTAAAATTCATTTAGTAATGAGGTTTTAAGACATTATGCCTTCTGCTGGTTTGCATTATTCTGCACTTAGCGTTGTATCCTCTTTTTGGGGATGCAAGTTTGGGGGTGGATAACCTGATGCATTTTTTATTTCATTGTCATTTAATAATCCGGTTGCTGGGCGATGCCTTTCAGAATCCATCCCATGCCAGCCATGTCTCGATTTATTGTCCGTAGTACGAATGCATAATAAAATGTCTTGAAATGGAGAATCCATATCTTGCTGGACTTTTAAAGCTTTCGTTGTTGTCCATTGGATACTCATCTTATAGAATGCTTCCAAGGTTTGACCTGCATAACCTAGATTTATAAACACATTTGGACAGACCAAAAACCATTAAGGATTTTCATTGAGCTATACATGTACATGTATGATGCTTTCATAAGTATTGATGAGGAAATGCATCTAGTGTTAATATCCAACAATTGAAAAAATAATGGGAATTATTTTTTGATTTGGACATGGAAAAGTAAATAAGAGCAGCTAAAATGTTGACATGCAGCATTTGAAAACATATTTAAAAAAGAAATACTTACAGTAGAGAAATCAGCAATAATTAAAATGGTAAGGAATATCATTGTCAGTACTGGTAAACATGACTTATCAATAATTTCATTGCAAATAGACCACATTATGAAATTCTGACAGGCTAGAGGGGCATATCAAGGAAAATCTTATATTTCTTTTGTTTAGTTTTGTTGATTGTGATTGAGTTTTTTACCAAATATGTTGTTCATGTGCAAACTCGATTTAATGGAAAATGTGGAGGTAATTGATGCCACTTAAAATATAAATCTTTAAATCTTAGACAAGGTTGTATAACCTATTTCTACAACGGCATTCTATACATTCCCAACTCTGATGTTATAAAAATTGTATTCTTGATTACACGATTAATATTTGCCTGGAAGCTGTTAAAAATTCACTAACGAAACCATTCTTTTGCATTTAATTTGCGATGAAATCAAGAAAAATTTGATGGAGCATATAAGAGTATCAAATGTTGTTTGCACAACTAATTAGGCCTACTGCCTAGTTAATATTAAATAAGAAAAGTGACATTGAATTTATTTGCCTAATATTTGCTGAATTTGTTTGTGGCACTTGAGTAAGATAATCATAGTGCATATTGCAGTGAATTAGGTGTTAATTGCGTTCTTTTTGATTATCCAGATGTGAACCGTTGCCAACCTTATGTTCCCTTCCGGTGTCCTGGAGACAGAGATACTTGCATATCCATCCAATATTTGTGTGATGGTGCAAACGATTGTCCTGATGGCTATGATGAGGATCCACGTCTTTGCACAGCAGGTTTGTCCCTCATCATAACTTTTAGCTTAATAATTTACAATTATTTGACAAAGGTTTTTAACCTTCAGCATTTGTACAAATGTATTTTAACTGGAGTTATAGCTATTAAGAGATTGTTTCCATTCACAGCAAAAAGGCCACCTGTAGAAGAGACTTCAAACTTTCTAAAAAGTTTGCTGGCAAATCATGGGCCAAATTATTTGGAGAAACTGTTTGGAAATAAAGCCAGAGATGCACTAGCTCCATTGGGTGGAGTTGAAATGGTGGCTGTAACACTATCAGGTTTGTGAATTTGACATTTTTGTTAAAATCAGTTACATTTTTTTCTGTATTATGGGATGACATCGCCCTGATGTAAAATATGTTCTACACACCTGTACATTGCATACAATTTTTCATATCATAGGTCTTGTGTAAATTAAATTTTAGAATTTCTCATACTAATGTTGATTTAGGCTCAACCAATATCAATTTATCTAAATTAATTTATTCGAAACTGGCCTTCTGACGTCGGACGTATCGGGTAGATTCAACTAATCTCACTAATTGGCAACAAAAGGGGCATTGACTGATTTCTATTGAATGACCTAAATGTATTTAGTCAATAGTAATTTTGAAAAATCAATGTTTTTATTTTATAAATATTACTTCTAACAATATTATTAAAAGCATCAATAATAAACAATGTGAACATGGTCTAAAAGAGTCGAGAGAATGTTACTTAAGAGTTAGATTATGGGCACTATATTCGTATGTACAAAATTAACCCTACAGTCATATTCACTATAAAACTGGTGTGTAAAGTTCTAAATTTGAAAAACGTTCTACATACATTCGGGGATGGTGAATAATATTTTTTTCAGAAATGTTGGATCTTAGAACATTTTCCATGTTTTTTAGAAATGCTAATAAAGAAAAAAACTAATGCTAATGTGTCTGCATTATACAGTTAAACCTGCTTACATTGGCCGATTTTTAGGGTCCCTTGAAAATGCTTAACGGTATGCTGGTAATTTTTTTTAATCAAAATTTTAATAAAATTAATGCTGTACCATATTACTGGTGTTTGCTTTTATTGATTTATACTCACGGTGCAATTTTTTAAAGCTTTAAAACAAAATTGATTGTAAAAATTGATTTTAGGCACTTGTAATTTTAGTATGGCATCAACAAAGTACACTTTCATACTTCTATTGAAAGAACTATCTTAATCATAATAAAATCTTAGATAAAAAAGTGATGATAACTATCTTTTACTTGTAAAAATTAGGAAAAAAACAATTTTAAGGAAGTATAAAAAAAAATGTAAAACATTTACCACATTTACCGATTTTGTCCGGTCCCTCGAGTGGTCACTATAGCCAGTTTTCACTGTACATATGTCCAAATGTTCCTACCACAATATTCTTAATATTCCACTTTTATCATTAGTTCATCATTTTGAAATAAAGCAGGTATGACTCCTTCATCTATGAAGTCCTAACTTGAGGTCCTATCCTTTGCAGACATTTCCACAAAAAAATATATTTGCCAAAAATGGTTACTTTTAGAACACGTCATGTTAGGATACCATTTTAGACCACTTTTTTATAAAACAATTTGATAAAACATACGCAAGTATGATCACGTTCAACAAACACGAAAACCATGACAGAAATTCAAAATAATACATTAAAACTTCATTGCGTCCAATAGCCTTTGAAATTTGCCAAACATTTTGCAAATGTTGATTCTCAAAAAAACTTGTCATTATATTAGCATTTTGAAATGAAGCAAGTCTTAATTCGAGATGGAACCAATTTTAGAAAATTGAAACAAAAAATGAAAAATACATTTTTCACGAAGAACTGACCGCCTGACTAAGGTGACCGATGTTGTCCGTCCCTCGAATGGTCACTGTAGCCAGGTTTCACCGTACATAGTTCGTCATATGCAGGCCTTTGAACAAAAAGTGGTGGTTTGCCCAAATGTTCCTACCGCAATATCGTTAACATCCCAACTTTGATCATTTGCTAATTTCAGAAAGTCAAACCATCGAGGATTTCGGGAAAGCGCTGCACTTGATGCGATCGGACCTGGAGCACCTCCGGAACGTGTTTCTGGCTGTGGAAAACGGGGATCTGGGCATGCTGAAGAGCCTGGGCATCAAGGACTCCGAACTGGGGGACGTGAAGTTTTTCCTGCAAAAGCTGGTGAAAACTGGATTTATGGATTAGGTAGGCACCGCGGTGTTATTTTGACAGACAATCCTGCAACCATAAACCCCCTCTGTACCGACACAAATCAGTCACGGGCATTGTCACAATAGACTTTTGCTTCTAGTTAGCCAAGGGACAATCAAGATTTCACGTGGTCAGGTCTTACAACATGTACTTGTGATGCTAATTACTTACAGCAAAAAAAAAGCTTCTATCTGTCTTTGATTCTGCTTAGGATGTGAAAATTGAACCATCTTAAACAGGATGCATTTCGTTTTTTCCCAATTTGTATGCCTCGCAGGCTCAGCGCTGCGAAGAAGACGTTGCAATTCAGATCTTAACGAAATTACAAGAATCTGTTTGTTTTTTTAAATTTGGAATGTAACATGCATCTGAAAGGCTTAATCCCTTGAAGATTCTGCGAGCTTTTACGTGTTTTGATTTCAATATGCTTTTCACCAAAAGAGATATTCAGCAGACTGTTGGTTTGCATGCCATGAGCGATGCCAAACCGGATATGAAGGCAAAACGCTGCAGGCCCTGATGCATCCTTCGAATTAAAACAGAGGAACTTATGTCTGTAATGCTGTTCAATATTCTTGAAAAGATAGCTACTGATGCCAATTGTCAGAAGAGACTGCTAGCTTCCGGGTGGAAAAGTTGATTGTGGCCGTACATGACATCCTAAATTGGCCACAAATGGACATGTATGGTCATTTATGGCCATGCATATCCATACATTTTATAAATCCATAAATCCAAGATTGGCCACAAATGGACCTAATGGCCATGCATGGCTTTATAAAGTCGCCAGGTATAATGATGTCAATATGTAGCCATATATGGCTTTAGCAAAAATTGCTTTGCCAGCGTGGCCATATATGGTCTCATACATGGGTTGGTGTAGCATATATGACCATTTGACTTAAACCCTGACTGCATATATGTGGCGATATATGCAGTCATATATGGCTCTATCTAATAAATTCATAAGCACATTATCCATGTGTGGGCATGTATGCAGTCATATATGGCTACATCTGATAAAGTTAGCCAAGCATGCAATTTTATATGGCTTTATTTAAACTTGCCATGTATGATGAAATCAATAAATAGTCATATGTGGCTCATACATGGTCAGTTATGGCGTTTAAATGATAACCCATATGTGGCCATATACAACTTTTCCACCAGGACGACCACTCATGCTGCATTTTCCTAAATATAAACACAATTCTCCTAATATTCGTTATTCATTTTGATACATGGTGATTTTATGCGTAACTTATTTTATGCAAAAATGAATGGAAACACGTCATTAATTTTTTTCCAGTTTAATGGCACGTTTTCCAAATTACTTGTTATTTTTATCGAATATCTGCTAAATATAACGTCCCCTAATTACCTCAGTTTTGATAATTTTATCCTAAGTTATGGATAAATGAATCTTAATTTGCAATTTACAAAAGTGTAGTAATCTACACGTATCTGAATTACAGTCATAAAGTTTTTACATGCTAATACATTTACACATTTATAGCAACTGCTTTTTCCAAAATACTCACGTTTTTTGGTTTCCTGAGCTTCCCCAAAATGGTAAATAATATCGGCAATCTCAATTTGAAAATGCATAAATAAGCATCACAATTAAATTTATATCAATAATTGTTTTGCTAATTAGTTGAATTTAATTTGATTTGAAATTATTTTAATTATGATTTATTTGAATGCATGCTCGGTTTTACTAAATTAAAAAAAATATATTTAGCAATTCATTCAAGAAATGCATTTATGCTCTACTGGCATAAGTTTATTGACATGCTAATTTAACGTTTTTACATTTTTATTACAATGTTATTTTTACATCGTATTATAATTCCATGGCATAACTCCTTGGATTTCCATAAATATCAAGGACCTATTCTTTAGAGATCTGATTCTTTATTAATCAGCCAATAAATAAGGAAAAGATAGATCAAAACATGTTAGGCATTTAAGATGAAAGCACGTGACATATTTTACATAAGGTGATCAGTTTTTGATCAGTATTAAAAAATATGGTTGAAAATTAATTACACAATATCTAGTCATTGTTTATAATCAGATATCCAGTCCATTGCCTGTGATGAACAGTTCACATGAGAAAACACTATTGGAACCATCCGAGTGGAATAAGTATAAATGGACATATAAAACTATTTCCATATACTGTTAAATAAAAAATTGGCCACAAATGTATCTATATGGCAATATATGTTCATATACACGCATAATCATGCGTATCCATATATGGTCAGACCAGAAATTGGCCACAGATGGATCTACTTGTATATGACCATGCATATCCATAATATGGTCAGGCTAGATATTGGCCACAAATGAACTTTTAGCCATACATTTTCATATATGTCCATGCATATTGATTTTGTTACATTGGTATGCAGTATGTAGCCATGCATGCATTTTTGATATATGTGTATTAAGCCATGTATGGTGTCATAACTAGTCATCATGCAAAACGATGTGAAAATATGGCCGTCGATGGTCTTATGCATGGTCATGTATGCAGCCATATATGACATTTCCTAGTTGAAAGCATGACAATGCCAGTATATGGTCATACATGGTATTATGCATGGCCATGTATGCAGCCATATGAGACATTACCTACGTGCCAGGCATATTTATGTTAGTAAATCGCCATATATGGTTTTATGCATTCCTATTTATGGCTCATACATATATTAAATGCAACTGATGTATATTCCAAACTGTGTTTTTTCACTGATCAGTGAATTATCAGTGCATCCATCCAAACCAGCCGTCCAGTAATGAAATATGTTTAATTTTATATACATCTTATGTGATTGTTTAACAGTTCTAGAAAATAAATTTGAGATACCTCACATCAGGTGGTTAACCAAAATCCTGCGTATGAATATGACGTAATATTAGGTCACATTTTTAAGAGTTTTATTCCGGGTTAATGATCTGTTTGTAACAACCGCCATATCTATTGCAGTTTGACATGTTTTTTTTATTGCGAAATGTGATGTTATTTAGGATTGAAATTTTGCATTAATTCACGTATGTGGTAAACTTATACGTGGACATATATGACTTATTCCATATATAGTTAGACCATACATTTTCTCCAAATATACTGCCCATTCTGTTAATATATCCATGAAATCCATAATTACATTGCGTACCGTAAGACAATAGATATGTTCATGAACAGTGCATCTCTGTATGTCCATATCTGGATATGCTGCATCAACTGAAACGTAATCTATTACATTTGCTTTTAAGAAATTTGCAGAGAATTGTCATCAAGGAAATTTTGTGATGCATAATTAAAATCAGGATTAGATTAAAAACCGACAATTTAAAATGATCAATGAAAGAAAACGCCAGGAAATGTTAAGTGAGAAAAATCATATATGTTACATAGTCATATATGGACTTGTATATGGCCATATTTGTCTCATTTGTCTTCGGGTGCACTGACACTCAAGTATGTCAAATATTGTCACTCAGTATGTTTTCATGCAATTTATTCGTGTTATTTTGATGGACATTTTCCATCAGAACTCTGTGGATGCATTGGAATTTTGTGGAATTAATTGAAATCAACAAAAGCTGCAGGTGTTGCTCAAATCACGGAAGGCGAATATATCACAAAAAAGGCCAAAATACATCAGTGCATGCTTTATGAAAATTCCATTTATCATCTTTTTAATTTAGTTTTTAAGAGGAAGAGGGAGGGGGCACCAACGTTATTTTTATTATTTATTATGGATGATGTAGGCGAAAATTTGTCAAATTTGGGCTTTAATTCCGGGATTTTAACCTCAACATTTTATACAAAAAGTAGATATTAATGAAAGAAAAAACGTAGGCGAATAAATTTGGCAAAATTGGGCTTCTAATCCGGGATTTCAGCCTCAACAATTTGTTTAAAAAACTTGTCACTATTGAAACAAAAGCCGTATGCGAACGTTTTGCAAATTCTGATTGCAGTCCCGGATTTCGACGTTTTACAAAAAATTGCCATTATTTAAGAAAAAAGCACGCATGCGGAAGTTTCGCAAATTCGGGTTTAAAATCCGGGATTCCAACCTCAACATTTTATATTAAAAAATAACATTAATTAAAGAAACGCCATGGGTGATAATTTTGCAAGTTTGGGTTTCAAACCCGGGATTTCAGCCTCAACGTTTTATGAGCAATTCTGGCATAATTAAAGCGAAGCCGCAGGCCAAAATTTCGACAAACTTGATTAGAAATAACAGTAAGATAAGGCCATTAAAGCAAGAAAATCTCATTTATCTAGTATGACATCATAGACCGACCACCTATGACCTCCTGGGTGCCCCGCTGTTCCTCCGCATCAAACTCGCACAATAACTCGCTGGAGCAATGCAGAAAACACTCAACTTTGATTAAACGGCTAAATATCTCTTGTTGGAGTCGAACTTCTTCAAATTGTGTTTTTTCCCTACTATTTCCATCCGCAATTTCTGTACGAGTCACGTGAGTGCAATGACCCAAACGTCCTAGGCTAATGCCTCCATCCGCCCATTTTTGCCATTTTCTAAGTGTCTTTTCCAGTGATTCCTGTATCTAAGTAGGGCTAGCCTTTCTCAACAATAATCGTAAATGTGGTGAATATTTTAAAAAAACACGGAACCCTGCCTGATATCGAATATTTTATGAGAGCCGCAATATACCACTATCAATGTCCGCCCAAACTTGCAAGTGTTTCATAATGCATTTTTTATTCGCTATTCGGGGGTTGATGAGGACAAATTCGAGGAAAACTGAAATGATTTTTGAAATGTTTTTGGATAATAAAAAAAATTGTGCCACCCGGGCAATGGGTGCAATTCTCAAGTACTGCGCAGAATGCCGGCCATTTTTTCCGAAATGCATTACTGTCATTACCTCGGTAAGCATTCCAAGTCTGTCCACAAAAATCTGTCCAATATTGCACAAATTGCCTTAAGAGTTTCGACGTTGCAAACGTTGCCCGGATGGCCGGTTTACGGAAAATGCTTCAAGGTGTTATCAAATTAAAATTTCCAATTTTTTTTCTCCAAAACTAGCAATGCTGATAAACCCTCTCAACGCCCGAATACCCGAATTTCCTTTGGCTTCATGAGAACTATGTCTTTGTAATCTATACATGTATATTCTCAATTTTTTTATTTCTGATATTGTCTCATGTAAATAACCTGCTAGTTAACTTCAAAATAAAGAATAATTGCTTTTTGAATGAAGGATTGAGTTTATTTTCGTCACCATTGATTTCCTCAACATGAAATGTGGGCTTAGATTGTAGATTTTGGATAAAACTCACCAAAACTGTATTTAAAATCTATTGTTGTTTTATTATATTTCGTTTCTATTCCAAAACATGTTATTAGAGATAAATTGTTCTTAAATTATAGAGATTTTGCGTGAAACCCACCAAAATAGTATTTAAAATCCAATATTACTATTGCAAAATGAATGTTCTTGCCAAAAAATAGACAATTGTTAGAACGCGTCATGTTAGGATGGCATTTAGGTCGCTTTTCATAAAACAATTTGATAAAAACATTTAATTATGAAATGAAGCAGGTATAAATCCAATGAAGTCTTAGTTCGTGATGGAACAACATTTTGGAATGACATCAGGTCTGAAAAAGAAATCATTTTTGGTTGCTTTCGAGGAATAAAGGAAGGGGTTTGTAAAGATGTCCAAATTTAAAATACATTTAGAACATTTTAAAAATAAAAATAATAAATAAACACCATGCTAAAAAATCAGTATGAACCATGACAGAAATCCAAAATAATTCTGGTGCTAATCATCGTGTTGGTTTGGTGTGCGATAGCCAGTGAGAGTTGTGGTAGAAAAAGCCGTTTTTAATCTACAAATTAATCACTACGTTTTAATTGTGAGATAAAAAATACTTTGAATGAATTTAATTACGCCCCCAATGCAATGAAATAAATCTTGGCTGAAATTGCCGAACGCCCTATTTCTAAATAGATTGCACAAACAATCGATATGATCGATTTAATAAATATCGATAACAATGCAAATCGATTTCAAAATGGCGCATTCGGAAATATCAGCAGAATTTCAGCAAACCAAGCTGATGGATGTTTGGAACGTATTCTTCAATACGCTGACGTTCCAGAAATCCGTGATATTAAGGACAACGTGGGGAAGAAGATGGACTTCATGGAACTGCCGCAACGTACTGCATGCCAAAGGGAAAGGCACTACCAGCATTGACACCCCAGGCAAGTAAATTCGAAGTTCTGTTGCCAGCTATGTTGAATGGAAACTTGTATTTTGTTGTCAATTTCTTACGACGTGTACTTTCATGGCGTCACATTTAAAAAGTTGCCAAGTTGTACTTACTAGGTGTTCTAATACTGACTTTTACTCAACTGATACCCCGGGCACACCATGCGCGTGGATCTCGTTCCGGAACGCAAACGAGTTGTGAACGCCAGATGTGCCCTGTGAC
>JAQIXS010004316.1:0-15499 GCA_034700785.1 Rossiulus vilnensis
TCACTCATTTGGTCTGAGGCTATAGCATTTCATTTACTAAAGTTATAAGGAATAATTGGATCGTCCTAAAACTTTTGCCAGCCACTGTATATGTGTGGTTACTTTTATCTAAAATAGCAGTATTTCTAAATAAATTTGTATAAAATCCATGATCTGTAATTATTTTTCAAACATTTTGCTTATGGCGTTTATTTTAATAAGTGCATTTTCAAGCATATTTTTGTTTAAAATCACAGCCTAAAATGTTCCGACGTTTTACAATATTTATTGTTTTTTTAATTAAATAAGTTTGTCAAAAAAAAGGATTTAGAAGGAGGGGGCCTTACAATCATATTGCGCCTAGGGCCCCGAAGTGCTAAATCCGCCGCTACTGCTGGTCGAGAAAGACCACCAGTGCTTCAGGATATACCCATGTAATCATGCTATATACAGCAGTGTGTCATTAATGCTTCATATTCTGTTTTACGAACGTATATTCTTAATTTCGCCATGCTATGCTGAACGTTTGCTACCTTAGGCCTAGTTACTCAATACACCACTAGGAGGCGACTCTTTCATTGCATCCTCCCAACAAAAAAATCGATTGCAAATTTAATTGCTGGGAGAATTATTTATTGGATGGAACCTGGTAACACTAAACTTTTATGCGTGTTCACTTTAAAATCACGAAAATTACCATAACACCCACTTGCAAAACAGATGTTTTAATAATTAGCAATCCAGCAGAAGTTTAACACTGTAGACCTATGCACCCAAACACGTCCCTTCCATTTTGGAAAATAAGTTATTGGTTTAATAGTCATCTGCACTAGTAACAACTGGTTAGCGCCATACACTTTTTAATTTCAGCGACTACCAATGATTGACCTTCGCTATTATTTATAACACTGCACGGATGAAGGACGAAAATTAGCATGATCTGAATAATTTTTTTCCAAGAGTGTGGTGATTTTGTGCAACGCTAATAAGCTTTAACTCAATTAATAATTAACAAGTGGTGTTTCTGAAATTTTCAAACCGTCAATCGAAACCTAATATCATGTTCAATCCAAATGTGGACGAAAGAAAGGGAAAAGTTGGGAATAGGCTTGAAAAATTGCCATTGGTTTTTCAAGTGGTAGACCTATTTTCTATTATTTAATTTACAGTAATTACATTATCTTAAAAAAGTATCCGCTAAAGAATTTTGGCGTTTCTTGTTTAATTCCAAATTATAAATGTGAAAATAAGCCGCATTACTTTCATTTGGGGTTATTTCATGGTATATTCCCCCAGTATATCCGCCCAGGAAGTCTGAATTTCAATAGGTATACAATTACTGAGAACCTTGGTACAACTTCTACTGTCGTATCAACCGACGTTTCAAGGTGACCATAATACATTTTATTAAATCAGAATGTTGAAATAAATGTTCGTATGCAAGCCACGCACAATGTATAGTTACATTCGCCATCTTGAGGCAACAATCCGCCCAAACATGGTCCTCGCGTCGCCCATATTTGCTGCTATCTTTGCGATCGTTGCTGGGTTACTATGGGTTTACCGACGCATACCGGCCAAAAAATTCCCTCCAGGACCCAGTGGACTACCTATTGTGGGATACCTACCATTTCTGGGCAATTGCCCGCATGAAACGCTTCTGAAATTAGGCGAAAAATATGGCAGCATTTATAGCGTTGTTTTGGGAGTTCAAAGGGTTGTGGTGCTCAACGACTGGGCCGCCATGAAAGCTGCACTGGTGGACCAAGCGCAAACGTTTTCTGGAAGACCATCGATGTTTGTGAGTGATTCGGTGGTGCACCACAGAGGTAGGACATAGGCCTACTTATATCGTGCTATTTTGGAGTATCACCCGGTTTTCTGTTATTTTAATTGTTTCAATTTTGGGCAGAAAAAACTAAACACCTACTACTTTCAGATATTCTCACCAAGCACGGGCCTGTCTGGAAGGCCCAGAGAAACTTGGCTCTCCATGCGTTAAGACTTACCAGTTCAAACAAATCGGAAAGAGAATCTCTTGTAATGGAACGCGTTGATCAATTAATTGAGAAATTAGAGGAATATAATGGCCAAACAATCTCCTTGGAGGATGACACCTTTTTCTTTCCGGTTTTCAATATTGTTTGGAAAATTGTGTGCAGTAAGTTTAAGTTGTTGCACTACTTGTGCTACATTTAATGACATTCTTAATGAGAAATTTAACTTCACTGGTGACTAAATTGCGCACCCTCAGTTCTATATGATAAAGGTTTCTTAACTTTGGTGTCTAATTTTTGACTACATTTGTTATTGTCCAAGTAAAGTAATTTAATATTACACCAAAAAGAAAGAATAAATAAATAAATAAAAATGGAAATGGACAAGGTAATGAAGTTGCACTCGTAATTTTTCAATAGAATCCGTTAAGTCGAAAGTCTTACAGCAGATATCGATGACCATGGAAGAGAATAAATTCTGCAGAAATACAGTGTACATGTGACTGCATATACAGAGTAACATGGACTTGCGTGTCCATTTCGAAAAGACACCCTATTGCGAGCACTGACTGCTGATCACTTAAAAGCACAAAGTTCCACATTCTAAAACTGCATTTTGAATCCATATAGACAAAACAATTGAAGATAACGAAGAAGGGCGATATTTCTATAGCATTATCAAGCAAATTGTATACGGATTCCGCAGCAATTCGCCACTGAATTTTATGCCAATCTTGCGCTATTTGGTTCCTGGCGGATTCGGTTACTGGAAGTTTGCGAAGCATTACAAGATACTGTGGAATTATTTATTCAAAGAAGTGGACGAGCATCGTCGCACGTTTAAAGAGGGAGACTGCAGAGATATCTTGGATGTCCTAATTGAAGAGATTGAAATACGTCAACAACGAGATGGAAAGGCAGAACCACCATACACGAGCACGTGAACAATATTTCATGTATCCGTTACCATTCCACGTGTATTTTTCTTTATACTTATAATGTTATTCGCAGCCGAATACGCAGCCGGTACTTTGTCCGATTTATTTCTGGCGGGAGTTGAAACGAGTTCAAACACTTTGACATGGGCAATCCTGGCCTTATCAGTTTGGCCAAACGTCCAGGATAAAATACAAGAAGAACTTGATCAAGTTGTTGGACGAGAAAGAGCCCCAATGCTTCAGGATATGCCCATGTAATTATCATATTTTGTAGCTCTGGATCTATCTCATTTATTACCTAACATCGTCAACGTCAAGCTTAAAGTGTTAAAATATTTCCTTTATGATATTGAAATACCAAACACTATTGCTCATTTTCTACCTCCTGTTTGTCAGTAGGTCGTCAGCGATTTGTGCTTCAGGTATTTTTAATGGATTTTATTTGTAACCAGGTTACCGTATCTAGAAGCAGTCACACAGGAAATCCACCGCTACGTTACTTTGGTGCCATTGTCTGCGTTTCACTGTCCGTTGAAGGACACGGAAGTTCTAGGTCAGCCGATACCAAGTGGATGCATTGTGATTCCCAATATTTACGGGGTACATCGAGATCCCAAGTGTTGGGACAAGCCGTTCGAGTTTTGTCCTGAACGGTTCCTGGATTCCCAAAACCGAGTCAGGAAACCGGCTTATCTCATCCCGTTTTCTGTCGGAGCCCGTGTGTGTTTTGGGGAGCAACTCGCCAAACAGATGATCTTTATGTTCTTAGCCAGCATTTTGCAGAAATTTACGTTTAGGCTTCCCCCCAACACTCCTCTGCCTTCTTGGAAGCCTATTGTTGGTATAACCATCACGCCACAGCCGTTTTCCGTGATTGTGAAAATTCGTTAACGATTTTTTTAAATTTTGCCTCCAAAACCTTCGTGATCAACAACATCCTATGCATTTATTAAAATTAAATTCTTTTATTAAATGTTGATTATGCGAGCACCGTAGGTTAAATCTTTTGATTAATGAATATAACAAATAATCAGACATTCAGAGACTTAGTGTATTAGAACGAGAGTACATATCAGCGATTTTAGAATCATGTACATTTATAAATAAATTGAATAAAAATGTAACCAAGGGACTGCTACAAGGCAAAATGTTTGAAAAGTTATAATCGACAGTAAATAAAATATCAATGGTAAAAGCAAGTTTTCTAAATCATATCATTAATAATGCATCTTTGTTGACTTATCACAAGTGATGTTTTAGTTCGCATTTTTCGAAAAAAAAATGAAATACAAATAATAATTATTAAAGAAACGACTTACATTGATAGATGAAAGTTTGCAAAATTATAGTCATTTCTCATGGATTAAAAGGTTTCGTATTCATGAACTACAGTCTATAATCATGATCACACCAAGGGCGGACCCAGAATGTTATTATTGGGCACCATTTTTTTGGGGAAGGGGATGGGGGATCAGAATAATGTTGATTTTTTGTTTACCTCCTAAGCCTAGCAATCAGTCGCTTATTTAAATTCATATCAGCTGGTTAAGCCTTAAGCATAAATCGTAGAAAAATAACCACAAAATAGATGTGTATGCAGTTGGCAGACAAAACACCAGAGCCACCGACCCATATAGACAACAAGTACCGGGTCACATATGCTCACTCATGCTATCTCTCTCACAGTCAATTTACTAAGTATGCTTACACCAGAGAACAGTGTGAGCCACCCAGTTGCGAAACACATTAATCTAGGCACCGCCGGTAACAGGGATGAGAAGAGAAGTCAACCCTGGAGCCCCCACCCGCCCATAGGCGGTGCCGCATATGCAGTTGGCAGTACAATTTTCTTTTCCTCGTCGCATAAAGAAATTTAATTCGATATTTGACATTGCTGAAGAATATCACAAATCCAGGATTTGGGCCTATGTTTCTAAACAAAATTTGCTGGAAATATTACTAATTAACGGAACGAAGGAATGATACCTGTGGGTTGAGTCTTGTGAATGGCTTACAGCGCATATGTGCCATATGGCGAGCTTAATACACTATCCAATTTGTTAAAACCGAACTTTTCGAGATTCAATTCAATTTACATCAGTACCCTATGATCAGTAAATGGATACCATCGACCCAATCAAATAATGCATCTGGGCGGGCACCAATATCATCGCGAAATTGAATTTCTGATAAATGTAGCTTAAGGCTAAACTTTGGAAGAGAATTCCAACGTTTGATGGCAAGCACAAAATAAGACCAATTAACATGGGTCCGAATTTAAGGATTAAAGTTAAGGACCGACATCATTGAATACCCGCATCACCTGGCATCACCGCACCTTTAAGCCTCGTCCACACTTTACAAACATTTGCAGGAAACATGGTTTCTGGAAAAATGTTCATGCTAAATTTGATTAGAATGCAAAAATCATTTTATCGCCGCATTATCTAGTATAAGTGGGGTCATGACTCCCTTGACCCAGTTGGTCGGGAAGTAGGCCCCTGGGTCCGCCACTGTTGAAAATTCACCACTTTCAAATTAGTACCAATGAAGGACTGCCCTGTTGCTACCTCACTGCGCAAACTTTTCCATGAAATTTGGTTCTCAAGAAATTTTGTACTTAGCTGATAAACAGAAATGGAAAAGGGGGTAGCAGGGTGACTACTAATTTCCGAAAATAAAATTCCCCGAGTTTTTCAGGTTTTCCCGGGTTATTCTTATTTTTCCAGGTTCACAAAAATAGCTTAATGACTAGTTTTAACTGTGGTAAAAGTGTAACATTGAAAAAAGGCGCTGCACCAAAGTTTGCAAATCATTCCAAAATAACAGTTCATTATTGGGAATAGTGAAATTGTTAATAGACAAATCAACTTTTATGCTAAATTTCAGTATTATATTTAATAAACTACAAATGAGGGTATCTCTCATTTCATATTTTTTACAATACTTGCTGTTATTGCTGCTTTTATATGGATTCGACAACGCCTACAAGCCCGTAAATTTCCTCCTGGACCTTCGGGACTGCCTATTTTGGGCTATTTACCGTTTCTTGGCAAGTATGCCCACGTAACATTTTTGAAACTCAGTGAAAAGCATGGCAGTGTTTTCAGCGTAGTTTTGGGGAATCAAAGAGTTGTGGTACTCAACGATTGGGCAGCGGTCAAGGCAGCCTTGGTTGATCAAGCCAACACTTTCTCCGGAAGACCGGCGATGTTCGCTTTTGATTCTGTAGTGAAGAAAAGAAGTAAAACCAACCTTACATTTAAACATTTCGTTAAACCTTAACCATTGTTTATTCTAACAGTTTCCAATTAACAATGAAAACCTCTAGGTATTGCTACCAAGCATGGACCGATATGGAAGACTCAGAGAACCTTGGCTGTGCAAGGTTTAATTAAATCAAGTGGTCCGCAGAGGGTGGCCAGAGAATCTCTCATCATGGATAACGTAAACACATTGATCGAAAAACTAGAAAAACAAAATGGACAAGAGCTCTGCTTCATGGAAGACATCTTTTGCCTGCCGATTTTCAACATAGTTTGGAAAATGGTGTGCGGTAAGTAACTTGTTTTTATAGTCAGCAAAGTTATGTTTGCCAATGTCTGGCTAATGACCCTTTTTCAAAATTCGAAACTTCGCATTTTGTGATCGTGCAATGTTATAATAGAGTTTAAAGGCCGAATTTAAAAAACAAGACATACTTATATCAGATAATAGATATCAAGTTTCGAGGAAAAATAAATGGATCTATCGGGTTCACCTCAAATCTCATTGCAGAAATTGCATTGGTTTCGATTTTATGAATTACCAGAGTGCGTGTCATGCGAATCCTTAACCTTGGAAAACTATCTGACAATCTACATGCATATATGAAATTAACGTCTGTCTTGACCGTTCAAAGTTTAAACATGCTTCTCAGAACTTCGTCTCGTCAACACCATAAAATTGATGTTTATGAAACAGTTTTAGGTATGTGAACAGTTAATTAATTGACGTAGGCGAACGTTTTTGAAATATCCGACCACCAGAAATAATGGCTTTAATAGCTTTTTTCTCATGGAAATATTTAGAAATACACAAATGAAGGAAAAAATTGCAAGCATTTTGTAAAACTAATAAATTTTTATTGCTACATGTATATGTTTAAAATATTAATAAGGACGAACAACGTAGGATAAATTTTTCGAAATCACCTACATGTAAAAATGACGACATTAGTGCCCTTTATGCACTATTGACAACTAAACGGCTACTAATGACGTGTAACTTCTGGAAATTGTAATTCTGTTCCAGGCAAGACGATCGTAGAAGGCGATGAAGAGGAGGAGCAATTTTTCAAAATCCTTAAAGAATTATTTTTCGGCTTACGCAATAATTCACCCTTGAATTTCATGCCATATCTGCGTTATTTGGTTCCTGGTGCATTTGGTTACTGGACCTATGTGAAGCACCACAACAGACTCTGGAGCTACTTGTTAAAAGAAATTGATGAACATCGCGACACATTCAAAGAGGGCGAATGCAGAGATTTTCTGGATTCCTACATCGAAGAGATTAGACAACTAGAAAAGAGGAACGAAATGTTGGAACCGCCCTTCACGAGTAAAATTGCTAAGTTTTCCCTTTCAACTCCTGTTCAGAAAATTCACCTCGATAGGAATACTAGCATCGTTTACTATTGATATTTGCAGATGAACATCTGACCGGCACTTTGTACGATCTATTTCTGGCAGGTGTTGAAACTACCACAGAAACACTGACTTGGAGCATCATGCTTTTGGTAACATGGCCACAAGTTCAAGACAAAATTCAACAAGAGCTTGACGATGTTATTGGACGAGGAAGAGCACCTGTTCTCCAGGATATGCCAATGTAATTATCATGTATAGATATACTTATATCCCATTACAGCAAAAATGGAGTGCATTCAAAAATTCATAATTAACAAAATTAACTGCAATACAACACAGCAGAACTTGGGGGACGAGTTAGTTTTTTTAAAAAAAACTCCTAACCATTCGTAAATTGTTACTTCTGTAAATATTAAGTCCACTGGCCCTTAGGCTGAATGTGTTATGACAATATTATCATGGATGTGAGTTAACATTCTTAATTGATGATATAATTTTTCGAAAATGTTCTTCTTCAACATTCCCTTAATTAGGATTTATAACATAAGTGTATAAAATATATTCAAACGTACATAATAAGATTATTCAGTTTTACTAAACATGGCCATTAGCCATGGATTAAACAAGTATATTAATGTAGAAAATTAGAGAATTTTATCCCAATCAAGAATTTCAGTTCACATTTACATACAATTTAATATAATTAAAGGACCGCCATAGGTGAAACGTTTAGAGAACTAGATAACAATTTAGGCGTTTTATTAAAAATTTTATGAGAAATATTTAAATTGTAAATGTGCATAAAACGCTGATGACAAAATCAATCGGAAATATTAAACTATCAGAAATTTTTGAAATCATGTGCTCAAAGATGACAACGCTATCTTGATTTGCAGGTTGCCATATTTGGAAGCGGTCACACTGGAAGTTCATCGTTACGTCTCTGTGGCGCCCTTGTCCTTGTTCCATAGCCCTTTAAAAGACACTACAGTCCTTGGTTGTCCAATACCAAAGGGCTGCACGGTGATTGAGAACATCTTTGGGGTGCATCGGGATCCCAAGTGTTGGGAGAAGCCATACGAGTTTTGTCCCGAACGGTTTATAGACACCAAAAATCAGGTGAAGAAACCACCTTGTTTGATACCGTTTTCGGTCGGCGCTCGCGCTTGTCTTGGGGAGCCCCTAGCAAAGCAAATGACATTTCTGTTTTTAGCTTGTGTCTTGCAGAAACTGCAATTTCGAATTCCTCCAAACACACCGCAGCCCTCTCTGGAGCCTATTGTTGGTTTAAATTTGATCCCCCAGCCGTTTTTCGTAAAAATAAGTGTTCGTTAACCTCAACCAAGGCATTCTTGTTGATTTGTTGTGGGCATAAATGCTGGTCTTAAAACGGTATTATAATGCCTCAATCTCCATCCCTTGAAATACATCCGAATAAAGGAATATTAATCGATTTCATTAATTTCGTATTTTTATGTGGTTATGAATTTTATCAAACACATCGAGATAGCTTTAACGAAAATTTGAACGTGCGAGCAGTCATTATTCAAGCATATCAGGCCATTTGAATTTAAAATTATTGGAGCACTTTCGTAAAAGAACGGCGCTTTTGCTAACAGATTTGATACCCTGTTTGCAACAACTGGAATTTATGAGGCTTTCATTCGGGGTCTGTGTGTATGCAGTTCAAATACTGAATCTGGCGTTAAATCAATAAGCAAAATTTGAGATTTGCATGCAAGCCAGTTGATCTCTTATATACTCATATTTTAAAATAAAGCAATATTTGAAGTCATTTCATCTAATATATCGACCGGTGAACAATGATGTTTACAAATGAGGTCTGGTGAAAACACGCCATCTTTTTTTTTCAAAGTGACGTTATTCATTTAAAAAAAAAAACCAGACTGACATGTTTTCATGACATCTTTATTTGTTCAGTATGTACGACTACCACCTGTGCCACGCTCTGGGCGTTGAATTATCCTGCTTTTCCATGATTAATAATTATTTTTTAGACATCCATTTCGCATAATATCCTACCCGATAATTTGCAATATCGCTAAATGTTTTCTTTGCGTTCACTTACGAACATATCCAGTTAGAAATCCACTGAAAATTGCCAACAACTCTAAAATGTCTTTCACAAAAATCGCTTTCAGGAATCAGGTGTTTATGAATAAAAGCAATTGCAGTTTAGACAGAAACTGAATATTTTAGCACGGCAATTTTTGGAACGTTTGACCAAATTTTCTTTTATTGACTTTTGGCATGGTTAGGTTCACACAGACGGCGGTTCTCTGCCATATGTTCGGGCAACTCATCTACAGTATTCTGATGAAGCGCTGTCACCAGCAGAGACTTCAATGCGTGTCCAACCATGAAACTGAAAAACATATCAGAAGAGCTTTTGAATTACGTGGACATGTTAAGCACGAGTTACCAATTAAGAAATATTGATACAGACCCCCATGCAGATACAAACAATGCACGGTTCATCTGTGCTTACAAATATTCGCATCCATGTGCGCAACACAACTTGGCAATTGGCATGACAAAATAAGCCATGTCCCAGCGACAATATGTCATTATCGAAAGAATCAGTTTTCTGTAGAAAGGAACACAAAATAACAAACACGCGATTTGATTGGCCTTCGAACTAATTATTATCGTCAGAACTCATTACGGTGCCGGGTATAAAGCAGTCTGCAAATGCAAGCTGAACCATCATTGCGTGCTTTTTTTTCTTTCTAAAATGAAGTTCGCCATCTGTCTCGTTCTTTTCGCGCTCTGTTCCGCAGCCACGGCTCAAACCAAGGTTTGTTAATTCGTAATTGCATCTACTTTAGAATTGGACAATATCTGCTCGATTCGCTACTGAAATGTTTTTTCTTGATTATTTCACATGAAGACCCCTTACGTTCCGTGTCCTAGAGAGTTCTACTATGTGGTGAGCATTTCATTCGCATTTTGGGTTGTTTTAACCCAGATCAATAGATCATGGGAATCTTTTGTGCTGACGATTGCACAAGTTCATGCACGCACAAATGCAGGCATTCACTGGTGATCACCCTTGGATGCATCTGGGCTAATCGTATTATTTAAATTTATTAGGTGGCCACTAGTAGGTATATTTTTCGGCAGGGCAGATGAAAGCGTGTAGATGCCTATTGACAGCGTTGCCACATCATTGTCATATTCCCACTAATCATTACTCTTCGAGTCCACCAGCATGCTCCCAAATGAACAATAGTTATATTATTTAGATATTTGCCAGAATGTCACCACCAGATAGAGGGATGGGCTTGTTGAACTATATATACTGTATGTTGAACTACATACTCAATATTTTGTGACAAACTATTCTGTTTAGTAACATTCCTGGCAATCTTAGCGGAAAATTGCCAAAATTTTATTTGGAATTTTGGAAGAAAACCATGTTTCTAAAGTTACCGTATTTACTCGAAATAAGTCGCCCCCGAATTTAAACCGCGCCGTCAGTTTTAAGTGTCAACATTCTGATAAAAAAATGTAAAAATACTTCAATACATCAAATCGATGTGTACAATGCTGGTTTCAGTTTGCTGGCGCAAAAGCAATAACTTTCAGCTTATTCTTCGCATTCTCCACCAATCTTATTAAAAAAGATTTACGAATGATTGTTACATGCTTAGCGATCCCTTCCCATAACAAAAATACATTTTGCTTTTTACTTGATTTTAAGATGCTTCTTCGTTTTATGGCGATTTTTTTGCATAAAAAGTGCGTCTTATATTCGTCTTATATACGGTATTTTTCGAAAAATTCCTAAAATTACACAAGGAATAAGTGACCTTTACTGGTGTTAAAGTATATTTTAACACACCAAGAAAGCGCATTAATACTTGCACCGTAATTCACTGTTGCTACATGTGTTGCGTTTATACTATAAATTAAATTACGCATTTTATTACGCAATTGCGCACAATATGGAAGGAACATTTTGTTATAAGAATAACACCAATGTCATTTTGAAATCCTGCGATTAGGCCTGGTTCAGCTTATAACCTAGGGTGTTAAGCATGTTTTCTTAGTATCCATTTGCTTCGCTCAATTTCTGTACAATTTCAGCTACATCATATTTTTACTGCAGTTACTGCTGTGCGTTATTGCCCCATTGTGTAAAACGATAATATGTGCAGCGTATTTTAAAATTATGCTGGGGCTCAGTTATTGGAGCATTACTATTTAAACACGTAAAATTTCAGATGAGATCTGCCCAAGAGATCTGCTTTCCAGACATGTGGACGGGTATGCCGAAGGAAACACCAAAGCCTGCACAAGCCGATGAAGTTCCAAAACATTTGTATTTGGCGACTGAAAGACCCCCATGGAAGGACAATCCCGAAATCATCAAATCACTGGCAAATTTCATTGCTTGCAGCACTCTAAAAAATAAAACGAATTATGCCGTGACTGAAGTTCAGACTTGCTTCAAAACCAGCAATGATAAACAGGATATTACAGGAACGGGCATGCCAAGAATGTTGGGATGGGGGAGTAAGAAATGCAGCTCCTGTCACCTTTAAAAAGTTTAAAAATTACGGCATACGATTCGTTGTATTTATTAGAGTGGTGGTTTTTCTTCACATTTTCATAATCACTGCATCGAATTCTAACTCCACAAATTTCCCATCCTTAGCATGTTGGCGTGCCTTGCATGGAAAACCAATTGGCGGTAAGGCAGGTTAAACTGTGATAGTATTTCTGGAGGTGTTTCCTTGGTCTAACAATCTTGCCGAAATAGTTGCAGCATAACGCGTACTACGACACTGTCAGCGCAATATGCGACGAGCAGGCAGCGGAGCTGGCCAATGAAGAGGTCGGTGAATTTTTATATATTATTATTATGACCAGCAATGGAAATAACCAATGCTTTCTTTATAGCACAACGCGAAACGAGTGAGGTACGACTGCATGAGTACATACATTCCGCAGGTAGAGAAATTAAATAATGGATGCTTTGTGCAATTCGGTAGCCGACAATTGTACTGTAATAATAATCTTATTTTGAGCAGTGCTTCGGGACCATACTTTGGTTTGTAGCATCTCCATGGGTGTTGTGAATTTTGTGGACCGCAGCGGGGACCATCTAGGACCAGGATTCACTCGCGCATTACCGGTTCCTGAATTTCCTCAATTTAGAGCTATCCAAATGTGTGCAATAAAATTATTCATGCGAATATGTTGTTACGAGATTTTTTGTGCGTTGCTAGAATTAGCAATTATGTAATCTCAAATATGAAAACATTAAAGAAGCATGTACATATATCGAAACCCAAATGAATAATGGAGATGATTAAAGTGTAAAGGACCTCTGGGATTACTGGACAAAATTACGCCACGGGAAACGTTGATTTTTGGTACTGCTTTGTGTAAACACTTCAAAAGAAGTTACCGGTGTTAATTGATAGTTCCTATGCATGTGATGTGATAGTTTTCGTAAAGATAACACTTCTTGGTATTCAACACTTCTTGGTATTCAGCTAGTTCGATAATGCTATTGTGTAAAAACAATGTGCAAGTACTTATAATGTCAGTGTTGAAATATTAAAGGAAAAAGCCAATAAGAAATTTAGACAATACATTGACACCATTTTGAAACACATGCACTTTCAAGGGTACGGATACGCTGGAGATTTTTCTGTTACATGTTCAGTGGCCCAAGGTGGAGCGGCCTAGCAGAAATCTAGAAGCGTACACTGTATAAAACGTGTACACAGTTACTCAAGTTAAATAAACATCGTGCTCTAGCTGCAAGTCTAACCCATTTAACATCAAACATTTAAGGAAATCGTTTGCAGTCTGCTTGTAAAATAAGTTAAAATTAGTTTCACTGAAAACTGTTTCATACAAACATAAAAAGCTGATGCGTGATTTAAAACGTTTTGCAAGTTAGCTGCTGTATGATAGAATTACTCAATCATGCAATCAGACAATCAGAAACAATGGAAAAACAAATGTAGCTTTACCTATGAAACGCTTCATCTTTAAAATATAATATGCAAGTTCAATAATTTTCTAATTTCGTAATTTCATTGAGAACTGTACATAAAATAATACACTGCACATGTATCATCAAATGTGAGCTGCATTTATGCTAGAGTTTACATAGTGTAATCAGCTCTAGCCATGGCCCAGCTAACAGGTATACCTAGACCTGCCCTAGGAGTGCTCTACCATCGCCCTATGGTAGGGTGTGCACACGCTGCTAGAGAAGTCTAGCTAAAGAAAGCGCACTCTTGTTGACCAATTTAGCGTATTTATACCCTAAGCTCTTACATACATGTGTATACAGATAAATTTACATTGTTATTTCTGTGGCTTGAAAAGTGACGTAAGTAATTCCTAAAGCCTACGATAAGTTTTCAAAAATACAGTAGCTCCCGCCAATGAATGACTTGCAAAACTTTCATGCTTGCACGTGAAAGATGTATTGCTAAAAAAGATTTTTCAGGATGTACATATATTTTAACTGACCAAATATGCGTAATATGCGAACTGAAATATTTTCTCATGAAAATGTGTGTTTATCGCCGTGCAATGCAATACCATCATTTGAGGAAAAAAGTAAATTGGAAACTAAAATAATTATAAATGTAGAAAACGGTAGGTTAAATTGGATAATAGGGAAATATCACATAAAACTATTTCATTAAATTATCCACAAAATAAATTCTTTATTGTTCATTCTGAGTTTCGAATAGAATAAGAAGAATTGAGAACGACTCAATACCTTTTCAAGTTGAAATATGGTGTTGTCGGACCCTAACGAAAGTTAATTTTAACTTCAAGATTATGATTGACCGTGATGAAAGCTGGCATAACGTTTCAGAGTTTAAATATTTTTCAATAACATTTTTTAGAAAATGATTTCGTTTTCAATTTTCAAGTTGTTGTTGACCTTACACAAACCAATTTCATCGAGTGCGTGTTCAAACAATTTCCTAAAGGATCTAATCACGTCCATCCACTCGGAACTTGCCGCTATAATCATCGACAAAAAGCACTCCAGCCCATTGAGAATAACCATTGATTCCTAGAATGACGATGTGTATTAGGTGTCGTGACAGTTGTAACTTTTCGATAAGCCCTTATTAAATTCACAATACCTGGAAAAAGCCACTGAAATATAATAGTGTATTGATATCTCGTGTTATACATAATCATTGTCAGATAACAGATAACACGTGCGAAGCATTTGAACAAAAGTATATATTTACGGAAAATAGGATGTTGAACAAAATCCTGTGTTGCAGGTAGTATAGTATTCAGCAGGATTTTTTTAATTGAATTCGCGATACTATATATAACGATGTTTTCTGCAGTATCATCATATTTCAAATTCTGTCATTTGCCGAATATCACAACTAGAAAAATTTGCTGTCGTAGAAAACCATAACATGAAGCTGATTCTAATTGTCGCTGTTTTGGGGTTGGTATCAGTTTCGCTAGCCCAAAATGATGTAAGTAAGATTTTGATGTCATTTCCAAATATTATTAAGTACGCATAAAAGTTTTATCATACTTGTTGTAATCCGAAATTAATTGTAGTGCCAAATTCAAATTCAAATGGGCAAAGCAATTTATACTTGACAATTTCGAAAATACAATCTCTTGACGATTGACGAAATATAGTAAGCCCTGTGATGCATTTTAGCTCTTAATGTCAGTTGAGAATTTTCTCAAGTTACTAATAAATAATCCATGATGATGGCTATACTTACACCCATATTATAAAATTATCGTGCTGTTAACCGCTGCATGTATTGCTTTATGACCACTGCTATTCTTCGATTAAATAACTTTCAGTTCGTTTTCAATAGACATGTCCAGACGAGTTTAAACAAGAAGTAAGTATAGAAACTCCGCCGCACGAGTCACGCGAATGATGCGATTACGTCATTCGATCACG